>LGRN01000089.1:19669-75513 GCA_001883825.1 Emergomyces pasteurianus Ep9510 | reverse complement strand
CATACATGTATGCGTATACATATGTATATTTATATATACATACGTATACATCTCCTAGGTATGTACTCCGTACGGAGGAAATATATATATATATATATATATATATATATATATATATATAGTTAAGTTAGGTATGTCATATGAATTCGGGATAATAAAAAGGGGGGATATTTTTCTTATTAAAAAATAGTAACAGCAATATCTACTCCGTAGACGTGTCGTACCTCAGCTGACAGCATTCGTTTGCTCTGAATACCTATGTATGCCCAACCATTCTCACACACTCACACACACACACGCTCACACACAAGGGATCCGGCTAGCCGCTTACACCAACCAATCTCCCTCTAGCTTCTCTCTCTCTAGCTCTCTCTCTCTCTCTCCTTCGCTCTGTACCACCGGTTCACAACTGGGGCAAGGTTTGGGAGACATCCCCAGGGTTCTCGTTGTACCGGGAGGAACATCTCCCCAAGGCAGGGTTTTCCAATCAGCAGCCAGCGCCCAGTTTGTTGTCCCTTGGGGTGAGGCTAACGGAGAAAGTTAACTAAGCTGTGTTGAGCCTAGGGTTGGCGCTTCTCTGGTTCCTGTGCCTGGAGCCAAGTCTCAGTTTTAAGGGCCATCTTTGGGTGGTGTCGGTGTCTGGGTGGTGTCTGGGTGGTGTCTGGCTTACCCTCTCTTGCCCTCTTCCTCCTCTCTCTCTCTCTCTCTCTCTCTCTCTTCTATCCTCCTCCTCCTCCTCCCCTCCCCTCCTCCTCCTCTCTTCCTCCTCCAGCCTATACTGGTCGTCTTTTTTTCTTTCATTTATTTCCTTATTTCCCCCCATCGTCTGTCTGCCCCTCAATATCCCTGGAATACAGTCCGTTCACTCTTTCACGGCTGCTTCCAATAACGCTCCTTCAAACTTGATTCTTCTTTATTTCTCTCTTTTTTTGGCCGCTTCTTTCGTTCACCCACCAAGTATTATCAGCCACCCGTTTTTTTTTTAGACACATTAAACACTCCCCCCCCCTTCGGATCGCTTCAACCTATATCTTTGATCGATATATATATATATATATATATATTACCTATATGCCAGGATATCCAACACCCGAGATCCGACTTCGCCCCTTTATACTTACCACGCCTTCGCTGCCTTGGTTCAGCTTTCTTCGACTGCCCTTCCTTTTGGGTTTAAACATCTCTCTCTCTCCCTCTCTCATCGACGACGTCCGGAATAATCAACCGTGAGAGAGAAATCCATTCGACTCCTTTTTTTGTTTAAACACCTGGGCGGTTGGTGTGTTTGGCGCTTGGGACAAGAGAGAAAATTGCTCCATCCCCAAACTCTCCTCCCCATTTTCTTCCCAGAAATTATCTCTTCCCTTTCATAGGGAACCCGGGAATCCGGGGGGATATTTCCATTCTTCATTCATTCATTCATTCATTCATTCATTCATTCATTCATTCATTCGTTCGTTCAATTTTATTCATACACTCATTTCAAACGGGGCAAAAAAAAACACTTGCTTTCTTCTATTCTTCACTTTTTTTTTACATTCTTCAGTCGCTCCTTACACCACCGTTATTATTATATCTTTTGCGACCAGATATATCCGCTCATTACCTCCTCACCGCTTCCTTTAAACTCCATTTCCCTTTCTTCGAGCTTGACGCCTCGAGAATTATATTTCTACGAATTTGACGACCCCATTTCGCATCTGTCGACCGGCTCGCGACAGCATCCATTCCACCCAACAACTAGATCAGCTCGAATATTCTATCCATCCTCATTGACAGTTATGTCTTCGACTACAGAGCCTGTGGCTACGTCGACCACGGCTACGGCCACGACAACGCCCCATAACATCACCAACAATAGCAACAACTGCAACAGCAACGATTCAATGACCTGTGTGACACCAAACAATACCAATTCCGATACCAATACCAATACCAATACCAATACCACTCCCACAATGTCAACGCCGTCCCCATCTTCCACAAATGCCTCCGCAGCATCCTTATCCTCTGTAAATCAGAACCGTGCATCAATCCGCCGCCCGCCACGAAAAAGCACCTTAACCCAACAGCAGAAGAACCAGAAACGTCAGCGTGCAACGCAGGATCAACTGGTTACGCTGGAAATGGAGTTCAATAAGAATCCCACCCCAACAGCGGCTGTGCGTGAAAGGATTGCGGAGGAGATTAATATGACTGAGCGTTCGGTTCAGATTTGGTTTCAAAATCGGTGGGTTTTCCTTTATATACTATACGTTTATGTTGTTGTGTTTTGATTTCGATTTCGATATTTGATATTTGATATTTGATATTTGATATTATTTTGGATGGACGAAACTGACCCAATCTTGTAGACGTGCCAAGATCAAAATGATTGCTAAAAAGGGCATCGAAACTGGTGAAGACTGTGATGCCATTCCCGAATCGATGCGCCAATATCTTGCCGTTCATTTCGACCCGTCAAAAGCCCACGCCCGCAACTTATTCAACAGGGGCCCCGGATATGGACCTAACGAGATGCATGAGCCTGCCACCTCAGGTAAAATTGTGATCCACCACTTTGCGTGCCGTTCCCTGAGAATCGGTAGCTGGCGTCGCGTCGGCCAAAATGCCATGGATCTAGTGATCTTCTATTCGCCTGAAAAGTCTTGCATGACATATTATATAAATAACGATTCGGCTGGATATAAGATCGAGTACCCATTCTCTCATATCAAGAATATCGTCTTGGAATCTGGCGACCCGGGCCCTAACGCTGATGGTACCGCACCAAAACCTGGGGGACTGGTCATCGAACTCAATCGCCCTCCAAATTTTTATATGGATTCGTCAAACTCGGGCGGCTTTTACCAATGTAGAGATTTTACTGAGGATCAACAAGCTACCAAGTCAATGGTTCATTACCTTGGGGGCCACCCCAAAGTTCTCAGTGTTCAATTGGCCAAATTGGTATCCCTCGAGTCCTTCCAGAACCGCCTGATGCAATATGATTTCAGTGGATTTGCTGTCTCAGCACCCGTTTCTCCTCACATTGTTCACAGACCAGCCTCACAGCCAAACCACCTAGCTAGACCGAATTCGTCAATGTATCAAGAGAATAGTCAATTCGGCATGAGCCTACATCCGGGCCGGGGCCATAAACGGCAACGAAGCCGATCAGTCCCTGTGCCAGTTGACTTTGCTGCTATGGGCCATCATATGCCGTCATTCCACATTCAACAACACCACCCATCCGCGCCCCAGTTCCACCCAGATCCTAACATTTTCGCACCCATTCCACAGGGTCGAATGCCACATATCCCACCAGTCAGCAATGACCTGCGGATAGATACTTCACCCCGTTATGCGATGGACTTCCAACCCTATCCCATGTCCGCGACAACGACAAACGCAACAGCGACGACAGCGGGCCCGCCCTCGGAATTCGCTAGCCCACCATTTTTCGCTGCTAGTGCACCCCCGGACCAGACGCCAACACAGACTCAAAGCCAGCCGCCCCCTGCTTCTGCACACCTTGTGGGAACTCCGTACAGCCTTCCTTTTCTCTCCCCATCTCCAATGGTCGATGCACCAAACATGATCCCTCAACAATCACCACCACTATCACAACAACAACAACAACAGCAGCAGCCACAGCAGCCACAGCAGCCGCAACAGCAACAACAACAACAACACCAACACTCCCCTTCACCCCTATCACATGTCAGCCACGCCACAGCCGAACCGATGTTCGCAGACCAATCCCCGCCTTCCATGACAAAACTGCAGCTCCACCCATCTTCTTCCTCCGCTTCTGGGGAAGATATTTTCTCCCTCTCCGTCGCAGACCACGACCTCGACGACCACATGGCGGGAATGCCCGGTGTTGATGTTGTTATTGGCGACGATGGCAGTGACGATGCGGGCATGCTATTGAGCGAGATGTACTCGAAGCAGAATCTCAATCAGCATCTTAATCATAATAATAACGGTAACAGCAATAACAACGACCATACCATGTCCATGTCCATGCCAATGTCGATGTCGATGTCGATGCATCATCAACATCAACATCAGCATCAGCATCATCATAATTCGCACTCCCCGCCAATGGAGATGGATGATGATAGTTTCGTGCTTGCGTTGCAAGGGTTGGGAGGCGATCATGGTCATCACTCTCATCTTCGTGATCATCATCATGGTCACGGTCATGGCCACTCCCCGCCAAATGAAATTGGTGGTTACCATGGCATACTCCCCTTCGAGACTGTGGATCCGAGTTCACTGGCTGCGACGGCAGCGGAGGCTTGAAGAATGAGAGACAACGTGGGGTGTTTTTTTGATTGAATTGAAACATTATTAACGGCCGTTCTTCTTTTTATTTTGTGTTTTCTTTCTTTTCCCTCCTTCTGGTGTTTTGTTCCTTCTCCAATTCGAAATCGCAAAATTGCAAAATTGCAGATTTTCTATATTTCCATTTCTTTTTTGTTATTGTTTGTTCCTTTTCTCTCTTCTAAATTGCAATTTCCATCGTTTCATCTCTGATGCTCAACTCACTTTTTTTCTTCTTTTTCCTTGTGTTTATTGAGCCTGTTCTTCTGTGCAAATTTTTATTTCTCTTTTTATTATGTTAAATTTATTATTTATCATTCTTCTTGGGTCTTCTGTTCTCTCTGCTCTCTCTTCTTCTTCTCTCTCACTCGCTCTTCACCCAACTGCCCTCTTCTCTCTCCGAACGCTCCAAAACCTTTGCAATGACAAAACATTTACTACCTACCATTCAACGTCGCCCTTCCGCTTCTTCTCACTCGATCAACCAATCGACGAACAAAAAAGAAGAGAAAAAATATAAGCAAAGAAAGCTATCTACCACTCTCTTCACTTCTTTTCTTAAATCCTTACTTACAACCAAATCTCAGTAATGTTTTTACTTTATTATTTATTTTTAGTTTCTATTTTATTTTCTCGTTTTATTCCTTATTTTGTGTCAATTGAGCTGGTCTCTGAATTGAAATGAGCAAACAACAGCAACAAACAACAATAGCAATAAATTAGCTTTTTCTTTTTGTTACAACAACACCCTTTGTTTATTATTGATGTACTTTTGTGGTTTGACTGTGTCTGAATTCTTTTCTTCTTTTTTTTTAAGAAGTTTTTTTTTTTATTTTCCTTTCTATTTCTCTTATACTCTGTATTCTTTCTGTAGCCTGGGGACCGACTGGAAAGCAGAGTTTATATAAAGCAGATTGGTTGATTACTGAAGTTAATCTTTGTAACTTGTTTTTTTATTACTATTTTTTTTCTTGTATATAATTATTTAAAGCTTTATTTTCTCCTATTCTTTTATATACATACATACATACATACATACATACATACATACATATAAGCTGTTTGTGAGAATGAAAGAAGAAATGAGATGAAATAAATGTATGCTGTACAGTACTGTATATACCAGCGCCTTGGGATATATAACTTCCAAATATGTTGTTTATATGAGCGTCAGCATCCGAGGACTAGGTAGTAGGGTAAATCATTATTATCCCGAACCTCTCTTGATCTCTCGGTGTACGCTCACGTCGTTCGTTCGTTCGTCGTCGTACAGTACATATACTCCGTATATGTATATACATTACGTAGCAGCGGGACGCGGCAATGCGCGTAACCGAACCGCTTCTTGTGGAAAGTAAAAAAAGAAAAAGAAAATTAGGAGGAGGAAAGGTGTGCGAGTTGTGGGGTTGGGGGGTTTTGGTTTGGTTTCACAGCATTATTATGAATTATGGAAATTGAAACACCACAAGCCACGGGTTGAAACAGTGAGGTAAAGTAAGTCCTGAAGAGAGGAGGATGATTCATAGATGGGATTTTCTTGAAGAGTAGGTATTTTGCTCGGGGAAGTTTTCTTTTTTTTTTTTTTAAGGTTTTAAGGTTGAATGTTTCGAAACAGGGGCAACACACAGTTAAGGGGGTGGAATATAGGGTTTGATATCCGTCCATAGAATGACCATCGTTGAAGGATAAAGTTACCCCAAACCAACAAATGAAGAACCCGCTGGGCTGCATGCACATCGCCACCGCGCATCTACTACTCCGTACTCCGTACTAGTATCCAATGTTTTTTTCCTTTCTTTTTGGCAAAAAAAAAAAAAACAACTGCATCAGATTACAAAACATCCAGGTTGGTTGTTGTTCTTTCCAGAGCTCCGATTTAATATCGTCCAACTGGAAGATTCCCCCCTTTGATAAGGACTATGCTAACTAGTTAACCACGGAGTACTCCGCCGTAGTGAGGCGATCCATGTTAGCCCTGCGAAATGTTGGGTAGTAGTTGTACGGAAGTAGATTCATTGTGAAGAAGATTGGAAAGGTTTCCAACAAAGGGATAGATAAGGAGAGAATGATGGGTAACCATAATTTTAAGAACCAAAGAAACTGTGTGTTCGCTCTTACTAGAGTATGGATGTCTCCCACCTTTTCTTATCTGTCTTTGTACTGTTACGTTCGCTGGGAGAGGAATACACAGAAACAGTAGGAGGGGGGAAAACAACAATGGAAGCGAAGAGCTGAGAATATGACGGAAAAAATATATGATAAGTTTCATCGCTTCATAGAATTACTATATTCAAAACATTGAAAAAGGAGTAAAACGCTTTTAAATTTTATACAAATATAGCAGTCAGTGTGCAGCAAATTTTGTCTTCGTCGGTTTTCTTCTTCTTCGTCTCCTTCTTCTTGTATCAAACATGTTCAACCACGGGTTTTGACATCCCCATACCCCTTTCCTTTCCGTAGAGCTAGAAGTCATTTATTTTCCACTGAAGGGGAGGTGGGGGGGGGTTCTTCAGTAGGTATACACAAACTCCGGATGCCGATCTCCCAATTTATCCAACTGGACCTCTAATGCCATCCCCGCCACATCTCCCAGAACCGCTTCAGGGTTCTCCCGCTTCTTCCGATTCAGCCTCTTCAGCCAGAAGACCTGCACCCCGCACAACACAATCGTAATAATGATCAACGCCAGATTAAACTTGGCCGCGAACAGGTAATACGGGGCATCTTTGCGCGGGTAGATCCACGTGCTGACAATTCCGCCCGAATTGGTGCTGACGAAGATCATCGCAATGGCCGTGGCCCGACGCACATGGCCGACGGTGTTGTTCGTCACCCAGCTGATGAAACTGGGCGCGGTGGAGTAGATGCCCGTTACGAGGAGGAAGATCGAGGCATACCTAGCGGCGATCGAGCGGGCTTTTAGAGCCAGTCCTGCACCGATGAGGGCGATTATGCTTGTGGAGATCGCTGCGGCGCCGCGCTGCTTGTACCTGTCGGCGAAATAGGCGGCGATCATGGTTGCGACGAAGGCGCAGGCGAAGGGGGGAACGGTTAGCAGCTGCGTTCTTGTCGGGCTGTAGCCGAGCGCTTGCACGATGGAGGGCGTAAAGTAGGAGAGGCCGAAAAGGTTGGCGCCGCTGCAGAAGAGGATGGCGCACATGTTGAGGATGTGCGGGTCTTTGAAGGCGGAGAGGACATGTTTGGTGGAAACGGTCTCGTTGTCTGGTAGGTTGGTGTCGAGGGCTAGGCGGCGGGTGCAGTATTCGGCTTCCTCGGAGTTGAAGAGGGAGACTTGGCTGGGGTCGTTGGGCAAGACGAAGAAGGAGAGTAGTCCGAATAGCACTGTGAAAAGCCCCTCGAGGAGGAAGATCCATTGCCAGCCACGGAGGTTGCCGATGCCTTCCATTTTCTGGATGGCCGCAGCGAGGAGGCCAGAGAAGGCTCCGCTAAGCGCTGCTGCGGAGAAGAAGAGGCCGACACGCACCTGCAGCTCATGACGACGGTAGAAATAGGACAGGTAGAGGACGATACCGGGAAATAGGCCGCCCTCAAGAAGTCCGAGGAAGAAACGTGCGGCGATGAGGCCGGAGTAGTTGTTTACTTGAGACTGCAGAGTGGTGACGATGCCCCATAATAAACAGAGAGCGGGAAGCAGGATACGGGGTCCAATCTTCTTGATGACGAGGTTTGATGGCAGCTCAGCCGCAATGTAGGGCACGTAGGTCACCGTGATAGCTGGGATTTTGTTAGAAAAATTGTCCATTTCAAAGTTGATCATTATTTTTTCTTTTTCTCTTTCCTTCTTTTCTACACAGTTCGCCTTACCTGTTTGGTACTGCAAATCACTGATACCGAGATCTTTCTGCAAGCCGGCCTATATATGCGATGTTCCCTCGGTGAGCACATTTCAGTCACACCAGCGATCCAATTGATGGGATATCTATCTCTAGGTTTAATGGACAGTTAAGAAGAAGACACATACCACACGGGCATTGCCAATATTGGATCTGTCGAGGAAAGCGAGCAAATACAGCATTCCCATCATCGGCACCAGAAGGAAGTCAAGCTTGAACAGCATCTTCCTCTCCAACTGCATTTGCGCTTCCTTTGGTAACATCTCCGATGGGTACGGGGAGGCATTGTCGGAGTCCGAAACCACGACCTTCTGCTCCACATCGACATTATCTGAGGAAGCCATATTTTGTTTTGCTTTTCCCCTTGACCTTGCTTGACAGCTGGATTTTCCGGAGAGAGCTGGATAACCGACTCGATGGGCGTGGCGGGGAGGGGGAATTGGGGAGGGGAAAATTTGTGTAGGATTTGCACTAGAAGTAGTAAGTACTCCGTAGTAGTGTTTTTGTCTGGCTGATACGAATTGATGTTGTCAAGGAGGGAGCATGGCGGCATATATTAATTAAGATGAGGGAGCTGGTCAAGTTAATAGCAGTGTTATTGATTTTGATATTGCTATTATCGAGTGAAAGATAAACAGCAACACTTTTCACATTCACAGGCAATTCTCACGAAATAAATAAAGTACTGTAGCAATCCTGGGTCACTCACTGTATTTATATATTTATTTATTTATTTATAATCCACCCTGGGGAAGCTGATGGTCGACGCTCCCAGTTCGAATTTGAACCTAGCGGCCGCCCGTACCAATAAGGGAATGGCAATCCTTCATGTCGAGCAGCTGAAAATCATGATCAGAATTCTATTCGCGACGGCGCCCCTTCAACCCCCTGCCCTGGAGAAAGTGGGATGGCAAGTTAAAGAGTTAAAGTCGAAAACTGGCCCCCAATCGCAACCCGAGCATGATTACGGGCTACTCCTCCGTACGGGCGAAAAATTCAAGATCCGAGACCATACCCGTGCAGCCCTGCGACGATATCCGAGTTGGGGCTAGTAAGCACGGGAAGTGTTCAAGGCTTGCCATCAACTAAGATATCTAGTTCGTTTCGTTAATCTTGTGGCGGCTGGGCTAGTTGAAGTTTGTTATTGCTGTTGTTGTGCTGCGGTTACAGATCTAGTGATGAATTTTCACTTGTAACTAAAATACCTCTCTACCAACGACGGAGTATTTGGTTCATACACGCCCATTCATTGTACGGAGCAGTTCGTTCAAGGTTCAAACTGATCCACCCGAAGTAAAAGCAACACAAAAACCTGGGGAAATGTGGGACATGGCCAACCTGCTGCTTGCTGTAGCTTGAAAATTTAAGCGTTGTTTCGTTGTGGAATATTTACATGCAGTAGTGTGGAATGCGGAGGAATCTCCACAAACCAAGACTTGATTGTGGCTGGCAAACACGCGAAAGCGCAGAGAGACCTAGCGATTCTTATTATACAGTAGTTATGCTCGTTCTTTTACTTTTTAATAATGGTGGTTGTTGTTGTTGTTGTTCTTGTTCTTCTTGCCGTAAAGAATCCATACGGGACTGGAAATCCTGGGAACTTCGGGCGATTGCAGGAGATGGGCACAGTTTTGGATGACAAGCACGTAGTATTACTACTCTGTGACTTGCGTACTGCGGTGATGGTTTATGATAATCACCATCGATCATTAAGGAGCAGGATCGGACAAGTTACGAGACGAATGATGTGGCGTTGCACATGGCTTGTTTTCTCGCGAACGCCCAACACAGGGATCCATATCATCACGCTGTTCATCTTTGATTAGCTCGTCTTCCGCTTCCCGCAAGCAACGGCGCCAACCTCTGCCTGCGACAACAGCGCTAGAGCAGCCCCATTTTGGCCCCGTTAAACGACTGGCGGTCTCTTGTTTTCTAGAAAACGCCCATCCAGAGATGCATCGTATCATACGCAGTACGGAATAATTGCGATGTTGTGGTGACATTTCCGCCGTTTGAAAATGGTTGGTCAAGCCTGGAGGAGAGATTTAAAGTACTATTTATTTCCCCCCCTTTTCCACTCCGCTTGAAATCGCCAAAAAGGTGACTAGGGCCTTAAATCAAAGGCAACAATGCCGCAACTTCTCCTAGAGCCCGGCTCTCAGGAATCACCGTCCCCGCTAGGTCCAGGCAGTGTTCCCCGACCGGGGTTTAACGGGCGGCCGCTCCCAGGTTGAACACGTTAGTTGAGAGCTGTTGACACCTCAGGTGGTGGAGGAGAAGTTCCCGGTGATTCTCGGCGACTTGTTCGGTCCAACGCCCTCTTGGTTGGAAGCCCTTCTCCCGCGGGCAAAATATGGGAATGTCGCCTCATTAGCTAGGGTATGGAAACCCCCGCAATTCCCGCAGGATGAATTGGAGTGGAGGTCAATCAATCATGCATATTGCCCAGAATCAAGCGCCATTTCGTTTAGGCGGGAAATAGGCTGACATTGGCATATTTATGACTGCTGCATATACTCTGTACATACATAACATTTGGGAACGACGGCGGTCTACATCCACAGCCAGATCCAAAGCGTTTTCTGCCAGTGCAAGTTCGTTTCAAGAGCCTAAAAACGGATATTTTCTCTCTGCTCTTACTTTCATCTACTCCTTTCCGTCACTTTTATCACTAATGGAAAATGATATATAGTAGTTATAATTAGTCGCATCGATGGGTTTTCTCATGAGTTGAGAAGAGAAGAAGAGACCTATCCAAAATGTATCTCATTGTGCCTATTAACCAATGGGGCTGGCACAACGCATCAAGGAGTCCAACACGCATACACCTCTTACTGTACTGGGAAACAAAAACATAACAGATGCGCTAAGATGAGGCCTCCAGTGCAGTTTCAACCAGTTTATTCTTTTTGCTATCACGCCCCCCGCATGTTTGCGCATTTCTGGTGCAGCTCGGGGGTGTTGAATCTAGTTGGGAGGGATTTCCTAGGGGTGTTGGTATTTGTTTTATATACCAGTTCGAAGCCTCCGAAAAGACCCTGTCAAACTTTCACATCACATTGTACTGTATTAATTGTGAGCCTGAAGATTACTCCAGCCCCTCTGATAAAATTTAGCTGAAAGCATCTCTCTTTGCATTCTGAACCTTCGGGATGGTGGTGCCGAACATGAAGAAGAAATCGCAGTATTTAAATAGCAACGCAGTGGATAAGAAGCTTAGGAAATCCAGTGAAGGTAACTCTTCCAGTGATAACTAACCAATTTCATACAGAATATTGACATTGATATAATTTAGAAAATGAAGCAGCTGCCGCAGAATCGAATGAGACAGTAAACACCCCTGTTTTGTTTGAAAATCTACAGCCTCATTCCCTGGGTCGTCTACTCAAATTGATCACTTGCTGACCCCGGGCCTTTTACAACCAAGTCTCCTTCCAAGTCCATCCAGAATGGAACTGATCTCCGTATTTCCCACAGCCCTTATGAAACCAAAGTTTTTAAAGTTCTTGTCGGCCCCGTTACTAGCCAGAGGAAGTTCTTCGTCCACCAGGGAATCCTGGAGCAGTCTCCATCACTCGGAAAGAAGGTACACGACGCCGCTGCGCTTAGAGGATCTAATATATATTTAATCGATACGGACCCAGTGGTGTTTGAACTCGTCCTTAGATTCCTGTATACCGGAAAGTATCAAGGGTGTCTTAACCACTATGAAATTTTTCCTACATCAGAGGGGCATGACTCCAATACACGGCCCGGTCCCGATAGAGTGTTTGAAATACATTCCTTCCTATACTGCTTCGCTCGAGAACATAAGATAGACGAACTCGCTTCCCCTGCGCAAATCAACATTGAAAACATGACGCTGCCTTATCAGAACTTACTTGACATTGCGAGGCGCGTGTATCCCAAGCTCCCGGTGGATGACGATGATGACGATGACAACATGTATCGCAAGAAGTTCAGGCATGAGACGAGAGTTGCAATGAATGATAATAAGAATCTTATCCGAGAACCTTGGATTCTTGATGTTTTCAAGTATCAACACGGTGCCTTGGCAGTCGACCTGTTCACGACCTTGACGGAGGCCCTGAGATATGACGGTGAAGCGAACGACTGCGAGTCACCACCTCCACCACCACCACCCTTGGAGCCACCCTTCAGCCCATCTACAGTCGCCTGGGGGAAGAAAAAATTAGTGCAATTGCATGGCGACGATGCAGATTCTGGGATTCAAGAACCGAAAGCACCCGCTGAGGATGAAGAAATTGCCTGGCCCGACGCTCAGGAAACTACTGCAGATTCCCCTGATTATCCTGATCCATGTGAACCGGAACCAGCGCCGGAAACATATCAAGAACCAGCCCCGGAAGAACCAGCCCCGGAACCAGAGCCAGAACCAGAGCAAGAACAAGCTGAGGCGCCTGCTGCCGTCGATGAACCTGCCCTTGATTATTCAGAAGGGTTTAAACCGAAGGGCAGGAAGGGCAAGAAGGGCAAGAATGGCTAGAAAGACCCGAAATACGCTCTCCGATCTTCCAGGATATCCCCTCGCAACTCTTCCCAGTGACACAATCCATCCAGTAATTCTCGCTTGCAAGACGTAGTTTGCGCCGGCTACAGCTGGGTATAAAATACTTTTCCTCCGCTGTCTAGCCGTATAATGGATGTGGCCAGGTCTTTGTCTCTTTCTCACTCTCAATTTCTTTTCTTTTTTTCTTCCTTCTTTCCCAAAAAGACATGAAATAACAGAATGGAATTTTATTGATGTAAATGTGATCTATTTAAAAGCTGAGGATATATTTTCTCACTATATATCTCAAGAACCTCTTTTAAAATGAGATGTGTTTAGTCTATCAGTACAACCTCTCCTTTTTTTTATTTTTTCAAGCTTCAATTTTGCATATCATTTCAACCCAGGAAAGTATGAGTGCACATATTCTTCTTTCATCCAAATTCTGACAGGGCGATCTGAACAAATATATTTGAGAAATATACTTCGTATAGTTAGTTAAATATATGTATATTATGTCAGATACTGGGGCAAAAGAGCTCAATCACCACCAGTCAAACACTAGAGGAAGAGGGGCTGGAATATATACAGGAGAGCTAGCCTCGGATGACATATTATGCGATGTATGCATGCACTCCGGCCCAATGACCTTGAAGAAAAGGAATGAGAATGAATGCCCCATAGAGGAAATGTGAAAAAAAAATAAAGTAAAAAATTCAAATCCCTGAACTCAGCAAAATGAATTGAATAACAACAATATGAACAAAACCAAGACAAGGGAGCAGTGTTGAAATACATAGGTAAGATCATAAAATAAAATAAAATAACATAATGCAAGGCAAAAAAGATGGAGATGTATATAGCAATGAATGGTGGTTACAAAATTGAAAAAGACGTAGTTAAGAGGGATTGTGAAGGAGAACATAAAAAAATTAAAAAAAAAATAAAAATGAGAGAAACAGCATAAAATCAACAAAACATTCTATTCCTCCATCAATCAGTCGGTCTAAAATAAAAGGCATAAAAGCAGCACAAAAAAATATGGCAAGGCAAAGGGGAATCATCAATCATATATGCGACATAAAGGACGCCCCACGTAGGACCAAAAGGTGGGCGGTAAAGTAAACACCAAAAAAAGGGGGGAAAGAGACGGAGAGAGTAGGGCGCGATGTAAGTTAGTGGCCGGGAGGGAGTGGAAAAAACACCAAAATCAATCCAACCAAAAAAAAAAAAAAAATAATAATAATAAAACCGAAAGGAGAAACAAAAAAGTAAACACACGTAAATAAAAAAAAAAGGGGGGGAAAGGGGCTCATAAGTGTCCCTTCCGAATAGCACCAAACCGCTTGCTGAGCAATTCCTGGATATCCAACGAGCGCCGCGAGGGACTTTGTCCATCCGGACCTCTTTCCGCAGATGAGTCAGCACTTCCATTCACGAATGGCCGACTATCATCAAGCTCCACCTCCTCCATCTGCACATCAACACTTTCGCCTTTCCCTTTCCCTTTCCCTTTGCCCTGCCCCTGTTCGCGGGCATGTGTACGCCCACCCTCAAGATCCTCCCCGACCTCCCCCGGTCTCCCTCCCGCAGCCGCCGTCCTCCGGTTCAACAACTCCTGCACCTGCAATTCCCTTTCCCTCTCCGCCACCTCATCACCCTCCATGTCCCCCATAACCTCCAAACTCGACTTTTTATTTCCTCGATCCCACCCTTGCTGCAACTCTGACGCGGCCGCCTCTTCGAACCGCTTCCTAACCTCCAGGTCGCTTTCGTACTGCTGGAAGTAATCTACATCTGTCGGGAACAGCGCAACGCGCACTGTCGTCACACATACCTCGAAGAGAATCACAGCAACAACGGCGAGAAGCAATGTTGCCCACCAGAGCAAATTGCGACCTGTGCGGAGTAAGAAGTTGTCGCGGACGTTGTAGATGGGGTCGAATTGGTAGCGGCGGGAGAGGATCATGTTCCAGAGGAACCAGCCGCCGACGGAAAGGAGGATGGAGATGGCGGCCATGACAGTACGGTAGCGGATCTCGAGTAGTTGGAGCTTCAGGTTGATGACGATTACACAGGCGCTGAAGGTGAGCAGGCCCATGGCGAAAACGCCGTTGTCGAGGGTGAAGATGGCGTTGCCGAACAGGCCGTACATGGTGAAGTATATAACCATGGCTTCGCAGCTGCCCATGAAGGCCCAGCCGACGTAGAGTTTGACGTTGAAGCCGCCGTTGCGTTGGCCCTTGGTGTACAGTTCGGGGACGGCGAGGAGAGTGGAGGCAGCGAGGTCCTTTTCGAAGATTCCGAGAAAGATGACGGGGAGGGAGGTGAAGAGAGTGTTGAACATGCTTAGGGACCATGATTCGTAGAGACTGGTTCCCGTGTATCCGTTCCAGCGTTGGTAGAGGGCCTGAGTGAGGTAGAAGAGCGTTTCTTTCCAGAAAGTTCCCAGCGTGTATTTGCAGACGCGGATGTAGTTCCAGCGGCCGTGGACGAGCAGGAGTTTGAGCAGGAATCTAAACTGTGCGATTGAGTAGTCGGATATCCTGGCGGCTTGTAAGCCTTCCTTGCCGGTGATGCCAATACCCACGTGCGCTTCCTGGATCATAGCGATATCATTCGCACCGTCTCCAATCGCCAGCGTGATGGATTTTTTCACCCTCTTCCGTATCGATCGGACAAGGAACGCCTTCTGCTTCGGGCTGGCACGGCAACAAATCACCGAATCCGCTAGAATGGCGAGATCAAAAAAGCGTTCCTGGAGCGGCGCATCCGCCTCGATTGTCGACAACGTCTGCCCATCCACCACGATCACCGAATGAGCACAAGCACCTTTCGCGATCTCGCTCGTCGTCTCCAAGATAACCCGCTCGACATCCCCAGCATCATGATCCAATATTGTCACAGTCGAATAGTCCTTAACCAGCCGACACGAATGGCCAATATTAATTGCAGTCTCCCGCTTATCACCAGTAAGCATCCACAGCTTAATATTCGCCCGTCGCAGCTTATCTATAGCTTCTGGCACGCCCTTCTGCAACTTATCTTCAATAGCAGTAGCCCCCGCCAACTCCAACTGCGTCTCAATCTGCTCTCCAACTTTTTCAATCTTCTCCTGCCGCCCGGTCAAACTCGTCGTCGCCTCATGATACATAGCCTTCCACTCCTGATAATCCCCTTCCTCGATAAACCGATAGCCATACAACAGCGTCCGCAATCCTTCCGTCGCAAAGTCATTCAAATGCTGGAAACACCGCTCAAACACCAGCGCCTCATTAACCACCAACGACTCCTCGACCAAATCCTCCCCGCCATCATCGTCCGTCTGGAAAGACGCGCGATGTTGGTCCTCCGAAAGCGCCCCGGACGGTCGCGGGGAAAATTGCATCGACGGCCGCGGGCTGTAATAATGGCTATCCTCATCATCTCTCAACTCCAGACCACCATCAGTCTCCTTATTCCGGAGCCAGACATCGATACTATCCCGCAGCGACGAGTGGCGTTTCCCGGAAACGCTCGACCGGCGCGCAGCCGCGAAGCTAGGGCGGCCGATACTCATGCTTGTGCGTTTGCTATCCTTGCGATGGACGTGTTCGCTATTCCGCCGCATGACCTCTTTCGCCTCGAGCGATTTCCTCCTGTTAGTGCGGCTTTCGATCTCGGCGACCTTCTCTGCCGCCAGACCGGACCGTTTAAGCAGGCCCATGATGGTCGAATCGGCGCCTTTGCAGAAGATGCAGATTCGCTGATCGGGCATGCGCACGACGATCGACATGCGTTTCCGCGCGCTGGAGAATTCAATCACGTCTAGAATTTCATAGACCTCCTCCTCGATAGCTTCCCCGTCCTCGCCCCGCCTGGTAGATGATACTCGAATGGTGAGTGAGTGGGGTTGCCTGTCTACCACCAAATATCCCATCTCCTTGGCAGCAGTGACCAGCGCAGCTTCATCCGGGGACGCAGCTTGGAATGAAATATCCCCGTCATCGTCACGCTCCGGTAAACAGGTGTGGCACAGGGCGAGGGCGAGGATGAAGAATTTCGCCTTGCGTGCGAACAACGTATGCGGTTTCTGTTGTATGTATTCTAGCATTTCCACAGTCCGGCCACCATGATATATTCTACCTTTTCTATTTGAACGCCAATGCGTCGTCGTCGGGGATGAGAATTCATCGTGCCTATGGCTTGACACGCCGGATTTCCGCGACAGCGCACGTTGGTCATATGTAGCTGATTTCCGCGAGGAGGCCTTTTGCCCCTTGGAGGCACGCTTCTTATGCAGTAGCATCTTGCGATCTGCCTCTTGGGCTGCTTCCTCGCGCAAATCCGTATCATGAAGCCACGCCGTCCCCGCAACGCTCATTTTGCGAAATTTCATAGAATTATTCGTCAGCGTGCCAGTCTTATCGGAGAATATATAGCTGTTGTTAAGTTATAGCATTAGCTTCCACACGACACTATCTGGCCAGATCCAAAAAAAAAATAAATAAATAAATAAATAAATAATAAATAATAATAAAAAAATAGACAAGGAAAGAAAGAAACCGATATTTCATACCTAACCTGCCCCAACTCCTCATTAATCGTCGACGTCCTCGCCTCCAACGGCGTATCCGACTCCACATCATACATATCAATATCATTCAACAAAAACATCTGCGCAACCTTCACAATCTCCAAGCTGACATACAGCGAGATGGGAATCATCGTGTTAAACATAATGATAAAAGAAGTGAAGATAGGTCCGTACGAGACTTCCGCCTGCTCTAGGTACCACGACTTATCCTCCACATCGCGCGACCAGAAGGTATACGCGATCGTGCACGCAGACGCCAGCACGATGACAAACACCACAATAACGGCGACGACGCGGTTGACCACCGTCTGCAGCGCGGGCGCTTTGATGCGCGGGTTCTTGTTCGCGTTCATGCGTATCTTGCACTCTTCGCCGGTGTATATGACCATACCAAAGGCTTCGCGGGTATTGCGTAGGATGCTGCCGCGGTAGATGACTTCGGAGTTGGTGAGGGGTAGTTTCTCCTCGCCGACAGTGACGTTGCCGTCGAACTTGTACAGATCGATGTTGGGGTCTTCGACGGCGAAGTGGATGGAGGTGTTGTGTATGATGTCCTCGGCTGTCTTGCAGGTTTGCGCTACAGGCCGACAGGGCTGTTTGCTTTTCAGGTTCGTCTCGCCATCCAGCGCCATGGTCTCGATGTATGCGATGCCATTCGGACCGTCGGCATGGAGGAGAACCAAGTCTGCGGGTGCTGGCTGATCGCGGGACAGCCTGATAACGTCGCCCACATTGATATCTACCCATTTGGTAGGAGCCCAGTATTCCGCATGGTTGGAATCGGAATCTCCGTCCGTGGAGGATATCTTTGCTTCTAGGGCATCCGTAGAGGTCGTAGAGGTCGTAGTAGTGGTGGTAGCATTTGCACCTGCGCTGCGGGACGACCGCAAAATATATGCAATGCGGTTATTCTCCTCCTTATCCAACCGGTACCGACGGAGGTCATCAATCCCTTCCTTCGCCATGGAAATACCAACGAAAATCATCAGTGGAACAAAAGTGGTGAAAGTGCCAGTGGTACTCAGACCGGGTATCATTTGCAAAATGGAAACGACGAGGAAATAGAAATTCGCAAGTTTGGAGAACTGGGCTACGAATTGGCGCGGGAAGAAACTCCATAGACTATACCGACTGGATCGGATGTGATTGCTAACGTAGTGTTTACCCGTCCTCTCGTCAATCAGTGGGAGCTGCCGCTGTACGTCAAGGTCGATATGTCGACCATCCTTGCTGGGTGGGATTTCTTTGATGCGAAGTACGTGCTTTCGGAAAATCTCTGTAAAATCCTTCAATTGGCCCAACGCCAGTTCACGAGTAGCACCTACTGCTCTATCGGCAGCAGCTCTTGCAGAGTACGGTTTCTTCTCCCTTAATTTGTCCTTCGACTCCGAGAATGTAGTGGATTTTTCATCCTTCGAACTAGTTCGGACCACAGCTCCATCAGACGTCCCAGGCCGTTTCTGTGGCTGCGAGGCGACCCGTGACAGACTGACATTACCTGTTGACACATCGTGATCCAACTCGATATTATTCTCGTCCTCCGATTGGTGGGCAATGTTCCGGTTAAAAATAGATCGTCGTAGAGAGTAGCCCCGATTCCGCGTTTTGGACGACGAGGTGGGAGAAAAAAAGCCTTGCATCGGCGCAACGGGATCTGCGGGGGAGACGGGGGATAATCGTTGGCCGCCACTTCTGGGTGATGTGCTTTCTGGATGCGAAACTATGTTGGATGAAGATGTGTCCAGTCTCAGTCCCAAGCCCGCAGTACGCCCGCCGCCGCCTCTGCCACTACCGTTGCCACTACCGCTGCCCTCCCTTCCAGCGCTGTCATGCGAATCGGATCCTGGGCTTTGAGGAACTGTATTGCCTGTAGCAGTGCGATCCAGATCTGTAGAAAAGCGCACCCGAGCCTGAGACGGTCTCCGCTGTGGCATATCCGCCGTCGTTGGACTTGCGAGTGAGGATCGTCTCCTTATATCTTGGGAAGCAGCGGGATCTGCGGTGTCTGCACCTGTCCTTGCAGTCGGCCTTGTGTCTTCCCCATCCTCCTCCATCTCCACGTCCACCCTTCCCGCATCTCCGTTATCCAGGGTCCCTAACTCCTGAAGCAGAACTGTCTCATCCTCCTCTTCACTGGCACCACCACTACCCACTCCCAGAATACTATCTCTCAACGGTGATCTCGATGATGCACGGCGAGGGGGTCGAGGTGAGCTCAATCTTCCAGGTCCCGGGTTATTTCCATCACGCCCCGCCATCAGGTTGAGGCCCAACTGTATGTGTAAACTCCCGGCTTCCTCCCTCCTATGGTAGATGTTCCCACTCGTAGATCTTTATATATATATATATATGCTGAATAACCTCTCTGTCCTTCCCGTCTCTTATCTCTATTCAGTAAGTATCCAGAACCCAGTTCCGAAAAAGCTATGGATAATGGGGCAGAGAAGTACCACTAGGTAGGGACGACAATGAGGACGACGGGGGATAATAAACTCGATATTTCGCAGGCAAACGCAAGGGTAGAACAGTAGGGTAGGTAAGATTGAGCGGAGTCACTCTCATTGTTGGATTAGGCGCATTGGGAGGGGAGCCGAGTGCATGCGGGATAAGGCAGGAGCAAAAAAAAAAAAAAATAGAAATAAAATATGATGTACAGTACAATGAAAAGCGGATAAGAAAAAGACGGGGGGGGGAGAGAAGTAAAAAAGAAGGCCGGCTGCTTTTTCTCCCTTTCTCTCTGCTTTCAAGAGGGTCGCATATATATATACAGAAAGGAGGAAAAAGAGAATTGAAAAAAAGAAGGGAAAATTGTCCGCGGTTAGCGCCGAGGCGAGGGCGAAAAAGTAGGATAGATTATTTTTTGTGGGGACGGAGGCGGGAAAGCGACCACGCGTAAGGTGTACTCCGTACTACTTACTCCCTTCTAATAGACGCAGCCAATCCTTCTTTTCCCTTCTTCTTCTTCTTGTTGTTGTTCTTCTTTCCAATTTATCGGTGGTTTGAATAAGTAGAGTGGATGGATAGAGCCATTGGGATACGGGAGGGGACTCGCGGCCAATCTTTGGGGGGGAGTTGGTTGTCCCGTAGAATCCTGGAAAGTCGATTACGCAACGCTTTTTCCTTATTGCCGCGTCCTTTCGTCCTAACGCGTGTTGTGGGGGATGGAATTTAATTAATTAATTATTGGTTACGGAGTACTAACTTCAACTTTTCATTTTTCATTTGCTAGTTGATATATTTTATATATTGTATATATTTTTATTGTATTTTGGCTATTAGCTTGCATCGCTACGGGGTACCAGGAGGAGTAGACGGGGGTAAGGCAGAAAGGCTTCGCTCTTCTTGCAAGGAATGGTTGTTCTTTTCAAAGATTTGATCTGTCTCGCCTCTGGGTGGGCCGCGAAATAAAAATAAATTTAAGGTTAAACGTTCAAAGTTAATACATTAATACATATTCTATCTCCGCAGCCTGGCGGACCAGTTGTATGTACGTATGTACGTATGTACGTATGTATGTATGTATCCATATGTATGTACATGCTATGTAGATGCCAGGTGTCAAAGGGTGCAGAGAGAGGCCAGAATTAAAGATCGACTGACACACGCATTGGATTGGCCTCCCAGTACCAGTTCAGATGGAATACAGTCACAGAGAATATTGGAAGTGATCTTCAGTCAAGCACTGCATGGCTAATTTAATTAATTAATCAAACCACGGATCCCGCATAACTATTTTGAATCATCTCCATCAAGAACGATAAAATTAAGAATTCTCAGCTAAATCTGTGGACGGCTTGCCAGTCAGAAGCTATGTTAAATGTTAAATGGCCGTGCTGTTGTTAACAGTCTGTCCTGCGCAGCAAATTCACACGGGCCCCAATCCAATGCATGGTGGGGGCGTGGCACGGGTATACTGTAGTACTGTACTCCGTACATTATATATAGGCATTATGACGCGGTGAACTCGCCGCACGAAGGAAACCCAATTGGATTCTCATCCATAATAATAATAGACACGCAAGGCCCCTAACTACCTAGTAACTCTGAATTCAGTCAGCATCACGGGCAGTAAAACGGTGTGCAAAATCATTCCTCATTGAACAAAACTGACTGACTAGTTAGATCCACTCGAGTTACTAAGTAATAGCACAGTACAGTACAATCAACAAGGGGGTCCCGCCTTGATGGGGGATTCAAAAATAAGAATCTGACAATCTAAGTATCTAGTACTGTACGGAGTACTCCGTTAACTATGTAGTTGTCATTTCACGCCTAGTTTCTAGCCCTGTCACATGCATGACATGAGCAAATAGAATGTCTCCTGGCGCTTATACGGAGTATAGGGTTACGTTCAATGGGGATGGATCCATGTGGTTTTTCTACAGGGTGGATCCCTTTTTGGGAGCGTTTATATAATACTGTCTCGGAGCATCAGAATAGTCTCTGAATATTCTCTGCTTGTTGTCGTCGCAAAAAAAATAAAATAAAACAAAACAAAACCTTCTTGTAAACTTGAATCAAAACCACCGTCATCGTTTTCATCAATTTGTGAACGTAGCACTCCGTAGTCCTCCGTAACTTGTAAGTAAATTGCTCGAAGGGGACAAAAATACCCAGGCACCGAGAACTGCATTTTGGAAGGTGGCTAAATACATACTCCGTATACAATCGAAGTCCCTTTTTCTTTTCTCTGTTTACTTTTTTTCTTCTTGGTCTCCATCTGGCCATTTTTACTTACATGTTGAATGATGTTGTAGAAGCATTGCGTGCTGAACAGCTACCAGAGCTCTTTTGTCAGGATGATGATGATAAAACAAACTTGTCTCAGTTTGCTGGCCTAAATTCTTTTAACTTTATTTTTTAATTCCATATTTCATTTGGTTATTTACAAATGATGATATTTGGTGAGTGTGAAATATACTTGATTAACTTAGCTTTTTTTTTCGTTTTTCAAGTTTCCGAGTGGTTTGCTTGGCTATTTATGTTGAGTCAAGAATTGAGAGAAATCAGTTGAAAAAAAAAAAAAAAAAAAAAAAAAAAAAAAATACAGCGCAAAAAATACCCAATTCACAAACGAAAGAGAGAGAGGTAGGCCATGGGTTGTTTATATAGTTCAACTCCCTTAGAACTCATTCAATCAACAAAAGAGCTTTGTCAAAAGCACTCCTGCAAAACAAAATCAATACACATACAGACAATCTCAAATTTTCCCCTCTTCCTCCAACCTCTGACCCGAAAACTGAGGAAAAAATCGTTTCAAGCAGATTATCTTTGCAAAACACTAAACATCACTAAACATGAAAAAAAGGGGTGTCGTATAAATAATATAATAAAATAATAGATAGAGAAGATTTTACCCATCATTACAGGCATTAATCACATGATAAAACACTCGTAAAAGAAAGTAAATAAAAAACACGTACTCGATCAAAGCAAAAATAAAAATGTAAAAAAAGAGAGGGAGGACAAGTTTGACAAATGCAAATGCAAAGAAAAAAAAAAAAAAAAAATTAAAAAGAGTAAAGGAATACCGTGAGACAACATAACATGCATTACATATAACGAACGGACAGAGAAAAAAAAAGGGAAATTTTTTCAGGGGGAAAAAGAGGTGGGGAAGGTTTTTAACTGGGCTGTTGCAAACAAAAGCCCCCGTCGAACGCACTATATAAAACCATCTTCTCTATAGAATGTAGCTCATAGGGCGGTTCTTAGTATCTCGGGGCTCCACCACCATACCCTTGCTGCGGTGGGTAACCTCCCTGTCCACCTTGTGGAGGCGGGGGCTGCTGATGACCATACCCTCCTTGCTGCGGATGCTGCGGATGCTGCTGGCCATACGCACCACCCTGTGGTGGCTGTTGCCCGTAGCCTCCCTGGGGTTGTTGCTGCCCGTAGCCGCCATACCCCCCCTGTTGGGGTGGTGGGGCTCCGGCTCCTGGGTATCCGCCGTACTGGCCTGGGGGCGCAGGTGCGCCATATTGGCCCGGGGGTGGGGCTCCGTATTGGCCCGGGGGAGGAACACCGGCAGCTGGGCGGTTGGATTTCTCGTCTTTCGTATCGTAAGAGGAGTCGATGGCGCCGAGGATCATTTTGGTGAGCTGTTTTGGTTTTGGGGAAGGTGATATTAGTTGGTTGAGGTAGGACACTTGTTTTCCACTTTGATTTGTTTCGTAAGGCAAGAGGGGGGAGAGAGGGTAGGCTTACCCAGAGTTCTGGGGTTAGATCAACTGGAGGATTGGCGCGGGCCATCTCATCTTGCTCGACTTCAAAGTCTGTTTTGGGTCAGTAAAAAAAATGTATTGATGTGCAATGCTGGATTTGGTTTGGAAACTTGGGAACTTACTGGACGTGCAATCAATGAGGTGACCAATGCCAGGCTCCTCGTCGAGCTTGCCCAAGAATTCACGAGCTTTCAAGTCATTCCCAACTTGTGCAAACTGGAAAGAAATTGCACCCGGCCCATACTGCTGGAGATTTTTCAGTTCGCTGCTCGCGGATTTAATAGCCTCAGCTACCGCACCCGCCGGCTCTCCAGCAGGCTGTCCATCAGTGATGGTAATGACCAGCACTGGCTTCTTCAGTTGACCACTTCTAGCCGGTCTAAGTACCAAGGGCTCCAAAACCCGATTCCTCAGGCTCGTTCCCATCGGGGTCAAACCCGCGAACTTAATGGTGCTGATGAGATGTTCGATTTGCTGTTCATTGCGGATGTTATTTCCCTCCACAGTAGAGTTCATGAAGCGAATCTGGATGCCGTCGTCGTCAAACAATGTTGCAGCGTAGGTCACGCGGCTGAGGATCAATTTAAGATCCTTGATACGCTCGCCACCCTCTTCAAACTGCATGGAGCCGCTGTCATCGATATATAGGATGACGTCGAATAAAGCAAGTTTGAGAATGTCTTGTCCCACCTCACGAGGCACGCGCCATGTGGCACAGAGCTGGTCGATCTGGTTGGTGACTCTCGAAGCGATTTGATCGAGAATAGGCGAATTGGGTGGATACATTGTATGGAGATTCTTTTCTTGAATGGTACTCATAAGAACTTGCTTATAGGCGGCAATCATGTGTGGTCCTCCCTGTTGTGGAGGAGGGGCGCCATATTGCGGAGCTCCTTGAGGTGGTGGCCCCTGAGGTGGATAGCCTGGTGCGCCCTGGGGAGGATAGCCTGGTGCACCCTGGGGAGGATATTGGCCTGGTCGCTGTCCCTAATATCAAGGCAATTTGTGTCAGTGCCGTCCCGCTTTTAATATTAGGTGCAAGATAAAGTCCACAAAGAGAATAATAACGAAAAAAGGTACAAAGATAGTGGGCTAATATGAGAATTCAACGAACGTAAGGGGATTGGCTTTGTGGATAGGGTTGCTGCTGCTGTTGAGGGTATTGCTGGCTGTATGATTGTCCATAAGGGGGTTGTTGAGGGGGTGCTCCATAGTGCTGTTGCTGCGGCGGCGATTGTTGCTGATGCTGTCCATATGCCCCTGGAGGTTGCTGGCTGTAGGCGGGCTGTTGATAGGTCTGCTGGTATGGCGATTGAGGTGGTGCTGGTGACATACTGGGCTGGTTGGGAGACTGATAGCTCTGAGGATATGGGGATGGTGAAGAAGAGTGAGGGGGCGCCTGGTAGCCTGGAACTGGAGATGGAGTCGAAGTCATCCCTGGTCGTCCATATTGTTGTTGTGGTTGAGATGGCTGAGACGTCGGGTATGGGGGTTGCGGCGAGTTCGGATACGGCTGTCCAGGATACTGTTGGCTAAACGGACGATGCATGATAGCGGTGAAGGAAACAACGGGTATAGAATCAAAAAGTGGCTCGTTCCAGTATATATGATGTTTTTGTTGCAAGGCAGGCCGGTGGACAAACAGCAGGATGGAAATGGAGATGGAGATGGAGATGGAAATGATTATAAGAATGCAGATGGTTGGAAGATGAGTAACAACGACAGAGAGGCGCGACGATGATGTAGTTGAGAAGCAGAAAAAAACAACCACATATCGGGCAGGATTTTTTCAGCCATAACTAGCGCGGGGACTTGTGGACAAGGCAGAGAGACTGTGATTTGCTTACCGCTGGAGGTGGTGGAGCTTGGGCTTGCGCACCCGGATACGCCTGATACTGCTGGGTTTGGCCAGGCTGCCATGACAATACTCGTCAGAATCCGGAATAAAAAAAAAAAATTAAAAAGTAATTAAAAAAATAAAAATAAAAAACATTTAACACCAACACAACCATGTCGTTGACCAAGAAGCCCCTCCTCTGTGTTGGTGTAATGCCCCCTCCTCCTTATTCTAGCTCGTCACTGCTCATGTGCCCATGATAGGTACTAGGGTTCATATAAATGTCATGAGCGGAACTTACGTATGCGCCCGGCTTAGGCGTACCTCCTGCGGGCGGAGGACCACCTGGATAGCCCGAGGGGGGAGCACCACCAACTGCCTGCGCAGCGGCCATCTTTGAAGCAAGCTATATAATCATCATAAACCCTCCCCCACCAGGGAGCGAAGTAGTCAGCTTATTTGATGCCATGCCATGAAGTTGGCCGTGGAAAACAGAGTAAAAAGAATAGGAAAAAAAAAATTAAAAAAATTGCAAAAACGTCCGAGGGTTTCCCACGGGCCACAAAAAGTCCAATGAGGGGTATCATGGTGGGGTAATTGGGAAAATTTCAGGGGGCGTGGAACTTACACCCATATTGAAGTCTGGGGAGTAGAAAGTCAGTTATGTCAAACACGGGAAAGGAAGAGAGTGTGATTGCTGGTGGATTGATGGAGACGAATATAAAAGGCGACAGAAATAAAAATCACGGTAGCAAAGGGAGGAAGCAGGGAGTGTTAAATAGTACTTAGTAAACTACCACCTGTCTGGTGGACGCGAGGAATTCAACAACGGAGGAAACCGTTTTCGGCGTGACAATACGTTTCGTTATGGCATCATGCTCTCTTAGCCCTGGACTGCTAAGCACAACTCCCCAGTAAGTTACCTAGCGGCTGGTAACTAGCTAAACACCAAGATTTCTAGAACAAGCCCTTGTATGTATGGAGTCCTGCGTTGTGTCCCGCCACCGTACTCGGGACACAATGAACGACGGTACTCCATACAAGTGAATAACCTCATTTGTTGGAATCCGTAGGGCCATGTGGGGTAATAGCCATGGATGTACGGTGTACAGAGGACAGACCGTAGTGTATTATCCTGTTCAGCCGCACGATCTCGCAGCAGAACAACTGCAAGAAAACCTGCAAGTCAACAAGCACGGGGAGTTTTAGTTCTGGATACAAGATAAACTCCCGCGTATTTCAACCGTAACGGGAAATATCAATAACTTACGGGTGCACAGCCACAGTGGCCACAAAGCCACATTTTGTGTCAACTTGCTGCACCGCCGCCGCACCATTTGGCTTCAGGTTCCGTCTATGTGCAACAACGTTAAGCTTCAAGCTGATAAAACGGTGGATAGAGTAGTATGTATGCTCCGACAACAAAGAGCAGATGACAATTATCTGTACAGTACGGAGTATGCATCCACGGATATTTACGTTGATTGTCGTCGTGGTTGTTTTGCAATATACCGGAACTAGCAGCTAGTACTAGGTAAGGGGGAACCGCCCTATGATTATCTTTGTCTCATTCCTTATCAGATACTGGTTTCAGGTTTGTTATATTTGTTCTAACTGATCAGTTACAGTTTCGAAAGATAATTCTGTATCTCCACTGTTTTAGTGAAAGGAGAATATGAACTACTTACTATCACATGTTCATAGGCAACCTTCTCTCTTTCTTCCACAGCTCTCTCTTTTTCCCTTCCTGTCACTCTGTACCACCTGGCCTATAACTTGCCAATCATTTCAGAGCTACTAATATATTTTGAGAGATGGTAAACATGGGTAGATTTAATCCAACGGTAAGTTCCGAGACAATTTGTCGTTACCTGCTTTATATATCTGTAGATTTAGTGATGATGATGCATCAACACCTCTCACACATCAAATCTAGAGCGTCCATGTGAAGGATTGGTTGCTGTTATGATGATAATTTCAGCTGGAACTGATGACATCAAGGTCAGTGTTTGCTCCTCTTTTTGTGCGGGGTGATATGGAACTGCTAGTTCTGTTTGCTCACATGCTCAAGTCTGGAGGGAAAAGTTGTTTGTGAATCCTGCTCTGATGACCCAGAGGATTCTTATAAATGTGGTATACTTTTGATGTTCACAATAGCCTGACCTGCACTGTGAATGGGATGCTAATCATATACAAATTAGATAGCTAAGCTCTTGAATATTGAGCACAAAGTGCTCTTGACCACTGCAAGAATGGAAGCACAGACCTCTCATTCTGACTTACAGATTAAAAATTCCTTTGATGTCAAAATATCGATTTCACAAAAGGGATCTCTAACATTTTTTTCCCCCCATGAACCGATACACCTACCCTGCAGAGTGATCGTAATTACTACTACGATCATTGTCCTGTCGGGTAACGGTTGTTACAAATATAAAACACAAACCAGACAGGAAGCGTGTAGCCCGTTGTCAAAAAGACCAATGTCCTTGACGATCGCTGTGAAGGAAATGATATTCGAGAATGCTAACCTGCTGAAATTGCAAGAGATATGGTTCCAAAAGCAAATATCGTTTTACCCAAGCGGTGTGTTTTCTGGATCTCTTTGAGAGGGGCATTGGTTTGCTTGGGTTTTAAGATGGCACAAAAAGGGATAAAGAGCAAAGAAGAAAGATATGGCGTGCAGAATGGCCGGGAAATTTTCAGTTATATAATTAAATATAGGCCCTTCTCTACCTTCTCTTCTGATTTCGCCTACTGGACTCAGATGTGGAGATGGAGAATTAAAAAATAAAATAAAAAAATTCTCATTCCCCAGACAGGAACAATGGCTCTCCATGGTCGCTTTCTTTTTCATCCCCTTCCTAGATCATGCCTTATACAATGTCAAAATTACATAACTTATTCCTTACCTTTCTCTGCACAATGATGAGGAAGGTGCTACTGGGATTGGGAAGAATTAATTATTTACTGTCCGAATTTTTACGCTTTTTAGGCATTTTTAAGGCAATTTAAAACGGCGAGATCGAGATATGATTTTCATAGGATGGCTGGTAGTTTCCTATGTGATGTTACTGGGTGTGGGAATTTACTTATTTTTGTTAAGGAGAGCCCTGGTGCACTTCCCAGGCCGCGTCTGAGTCGGCGCCTCTTTAAGACTACTGGAATGTGGGGGGGGATGCTGGAAAAGCCAGCACCGAATCAGGAGACACAAAGAAATATATATAGGTAAATATGAAATACCTAGATATAAGACCCATCTAAACTGAATGAAAAAGAATAGAGTGACATTTTTTTAAAACAAATAACAGCATCATTTCCTTCCCTTCCCCTTTTTCTTCTTCGAATTACCTCCACCCTGGGCCTTTGCCTGGATAACAGGCGTGGAAGCAGCCGACTCCTCGCTCTTCTCATTAACGGCACCACCCTGCGTACGTTCCGCAGCTCTCTGTTTCCCTTTCTTACCCTTTGGACGATAGCTCGAGCGGTCACGCAGCGGTAACCAGCGCTCTGGATCTGGCTTCTTGCCAGGGTCGTAGTCCTTGGGTAATCGCGATTTGCGAACTCGTTTCTTCGCAGTTCCCTGCTTGTTGGTGTCATTAGTTGCTGGGCGCTTACGACTATTTTCTCCTGCAGCGGGAGAAGTCGTGGGCAACATAGATGTTGTTGTCGCTACGGAGGGGATTCCCGCCGCTTCCAAAGAGGAGACGTCGATGTCGGAAATAAGGTCTTGGACTGGTGAAAGTTTGTCCACCGAAGATTTAACCTTATCGGGTGATGTTATGGCGTATGAAGCAACGTAGCCTGCAGTTGAAAACTGATCGCTTGGATTGGCGTTATGGAGTTCGGTGAATATTTGGCCTGCAAGAGTGAGGTCTGAGGGCTCACCAGATGTGAGGAGTGATGAGCCCGCAGCACGGAGGAGAGCCGGAGATTTGTCACGGCGTGATTGCCAATGTGATGCAGCTTTCGCGAGCTCTGTCTTTATGTGGCCTTTGCGCCCTTGGAGTTTATAAAGGGATACAAGGATGCCGATGAGGCCTGGGTTGAATCGGATGTCTTTATCTGACTCTGACGATATTGACTGGTCAAGACGTTTCAAGAACGCTTCCAGAACGGAAATGGCAGTGTTAATATTGCCGGTCGAAACATATAGTTGAACGAGAGTGAGGATGAGGCCAATGTCTTTCGGTCTTTTCTCTAGAAGAGGAATAACATCTTTGAAGCTAGCCTTGCCTGATCCATCTTGGGCGTGAGCGGCAATGTTGAAAACAGAGAGGATGTTGATGTCAGGCGATGTAGTAGGAGCGGGATGTTGGGAGAGAACTTTTTCGGTGGACCTTGCTATGCCATCGAATTTGCGGACTAGAAGATCTACCACGTAAGTGTTTCCGGTCAGGGTTCGATTTTGGAAAGAAAATAGTTTATCGCCATCTGTTGATGTTGGTATTTGATGGAATCGTTTGTGTAGTATATATGGATTTGATTCAGCCGGGGAGGTGAGAAGGATATTATTGTGCGCGATTTTCTTCGTTGAAATCTCTGGAATTCTGTCACATATGTTAATACCTGAGCAAATTGGTGCTGCAAGTGCAGAGAACCTACTCAGCTATATTGATTTCATCAGCTAGATTTTTGGCTTCGTCCATTTTCCCTTGTTTTAGCGCCACGTATAGCTGTTGAACTGCAATCGGGAGAAGTTCGGCCACCTTATCTTCAGGTGTAAGATCCTCGGATGATTTACAAAGTTCTGAGTTTGCCCCGTTAGAGAATAGGAACGAGATCGGAGAGTAAGATAGGGAAGGCCTAACCCCTTGCGCGTTGCAGTAGTACTCCTCCTGTCTCCAGTTCTCCCCTCCCAATAGCACCGCATGCGACATTATAAGTCGTTTCAAAAGATTCCAGGTCTTCCCGGCTTGGTCTTGTATTCTGAACCAGGCTTGACTGTCCATGCCATTGAAGCTGAGCATCCGCTGCTCGCGAGTTGATTCGCAGATCATTTTTCTCCCCAGGAAGTTCAGTATTTTCTGCAGATAACTCTTTGTAAATTTCTACAGCACGACGGAAGTCTTCCGCACGATATGTCTGAATTGGATATAAATCGTGAGCAACTTTTCATGAGGCGTGGTATACCAAGTTCCAAAGGATTAACAGTTCCAAAGGATTAACAGTTCCAAAGGATTAACAGTTCCAAAGGATTAACGTACCGCTTGGGCTTCGACGTGTTTTCCTCCCTTCCCGGTTCCGACGCTCGTGGCGAGCTTTATCGCATCTTCCAGTTTGCCAACTTTATATAAAGCGTAAGACCATTCCAGGGGAACCCGTTGTTTCAGCGCATCCCCGCCTTCTTCGATGACTCGAATCGCATCTTCGAAGCGGTCCAACTTTAACAGAGCGACAGTTTTCACGTGGAGGGCATCGAGGTCGTGTTTAGTTTTTTTTAGTACTGCATTACAAGCCTTGATGATTTCCTCATGGTCGTCAATTGTGCTTCGTTGCAGCAGCGCACTGATGCTCTGGGCGGAGGTGGCCATGCGGAGAAATTGGAGGGAGGGTGAAGGCGCTGCACAAGCAGCTGAAGAAGGGTTTCAAATAAAATAATAAAGTGGGAATAAAAAGTGGTGGTTGGCGATTGTCTAATAACAAACAAAATTCAATATAGTATTCAAAAGGGAATCATAGGAAAAGCTTTCCCCAGTGGTGTTTAATCGCTGGTTTACTCCCCGCATGCTGAATATCGCCCACACACAGAGTCGGTTTTTATATCACGTGACGTAGATCTGGCTACATCGGGCAAGCTTCGCGAACATCCATGGATCAACCTTCTTTTGACTCCCAATAATACCAGAAAAGTTTCGAAACATACGGTATAGGAATGAACAGCATATGATGGATGAATGTGAGACTGATAGGGCTTGCCGTGAAGACTTTTTTGGCATGTATATTGAAATTATGTTTAATTCTGCAGCTAAACAGTAAATTGCATCAGCTTTTTCCACTTTTCGAGAAAGAGAAGAGGATTGTTAGCATCAACATGGCGTGTTGCAAATATTGCCAGTTAAACAAGCTTCCTTCATCATGATGAGTTAGAGGAACTGCTACCATCATGACAAGTCCGACTCTCCTGCTCGAAAATGGCATTTTCTTCATAACCATTGATTAACCGTCTCTTTCTCTTCAACGGCGGAAGTTATCGTGACAGCAAGCCAACGCTATCGCTCGAATTCGGGTACAAACTTCACACTTTTATTGCCTGGTGTGGGGAAACTCTGTCCTCTCCCCGTTGCCTTCCCTCCCTCGGAGCCTCCAAAGTGGGATGCCGGCGAGCCTAAGTTAGATTGTTCAGACGGAATCAAATACTTCAGCTAGTACTCCCACTCTGCCTACAGGGCGGAAATAGTGATAAGGAAAAGTATAAAGGCGGCGCGCACTCTTCGTTCGGAGCAGGCGAGAAAATTAAATATATCGTTGCGTCCACCAACGGTGCCGTCGATGTTACAAGTACCGCCCAGGCCATTATAGATGATTGCAGATCTCATTTATACATTGGCGGCTTCAACCTGATGGTAAATCAGTCAAGGTTGCTGATGAGAGGTAGCTATCGCTAATTTTGGTGGTTTTCAAGGATTGTTTCATGTCCTCAGCTGAATCCCTTGGGTACCACCAGTAGTGAGCTAAATGGTACCTCAATCAACACACCAGTGTTGCATCCAGAATAGACTTGGAGCCTTTGATTCTTATTGGGTATCAGTGGTCAATTCAGGGTCTTTATTCAGCATGTGTTGGACGTGCTCTCAAAAACAGTGCAATTCAAAAACGGTCAAATTCAGGATATGCAGAAATGTATTTGTTCGCACTGAAAGCTTAGCGTTGTAAGAGAATACGTTCATAAAATGAGACTGCATATATGAGGGTGAACCAAGAGTAAATTTTTCATGGTGTTAGAATACATGAACATGAATTTTACTGAATATTATGGACAATTTGAAGGGAAGAAGGATACACTCACAAATACCCAACTCAGTAGCACAGCCTTTTCTATTGCTTAACGATTCAGAGAAATCATGATATTATTTATCTAGGTAAATTTCTCATCATTTTTATGAATGTCAGAAATCAATTATGTGTTAGTTAACATCAAAATAACCTGCAATGGTCCTGCACTTATGCTCACGATAAGCGCTTCTTAATTTCCCACATCACATATGCACAATAGGCTCTATGTTCGCGAACCAACATTTATCGAGATATCTTGCAAGGCATGTAATTTACTCCCTTCAGGGAAATCGTCTTGGGTTAGGTCGAAGTATCCCTCAGCGCAATCGACTCTTGGGACAACCGCGAGTGACCGGCCATTCACTGTCGTGTCAGAAGCGATTCTCATGACCGCCTTACAGGCGTCATCTTCCGAGGCGAATTCCACTCCCTTTGATTTAAAAAAGGCGATTATTTCTTCGGTATAAGCCGGGGTTATGATGTAACTTTATATAACTTGCGTCAGAACAATTAAAATAATCATGGAATGACACGCATAGCTACATACCCTGGTGCAACCAAATTGACTCGAATCGAATCGACCCAAGCGTTCCTTCGAAGGGAACGCATCAGTGCCCTTACTCCAAACTTTGACATAGAATATGTCGCGGAACCCGGTAGGTCAAGATAACCTGCAATACTACTTATTAAAATAAGACACCTGTCCCGGGCCGGACCAAGAGGTTGGCGACGAAAATAGTGGAGGGCTAGTTTTGTCGTGTATAATGTCCCAGCAAGATTGATATCGAAAATGGTGGTGTCTGGTTTTGTGGGAGGAAGGGAAAGGTCTGTTATGCAGAAATAATCAATCTCCCAAATGACAAGTGATTAGATGACGTTCACATAATAAGCGAGGCATGTACAGGAAGCCATCCTGACCTTCATCAGTGAACAGTCCATCAGGCCCAGGGATGCCTGCATTTGCAATAACGATGTCGCAAGTGTTGCTCGGGGAATTTGTGACAGCAGATTCGAACAGGCAAACCTGCTCCTCCCAGGAGCGTACATCGCATCGCACGAACCGCGCTTGTCTGAGACATTGTTATGGTTCTCATTATCGCATGATCGAGTGCTGGAGCATGTGAGGGCGAGCAACATACCCGGCCAGTTCAGCTGCGAGTTTAGAGCCCGTCTCCTCATTCACATCGCCAAACGTAACATAAGCACTGTTCAGAGGCTCCTCTGGTCAAAAATATGTTTTTTCCCTTTGTGATGGAACCCGCTAGATCGGGAACAGAACCCACCCAGCTTCAACGAGGCGCCGCACGAATGCTCTGCCCAAGCCGGACGAACCTGTGAATCGCGGATTGTTAAAATGCTGCACCGATTTGCGAACAACCAAAGCAGTTCATATTTGAGGAGTCCAACAATATATACCTCCTGTCACGATGGCACTCTTCCCTCTGAGATTTTCGAGGGATGGTGTGATACTGCAGTCCAGGGTGTGGTCCTTATACTCTGGTAGAGTCATCATGGCCAGCCTATTCGTAGCTACAAGCTAAAAAAAAAATTTCGGCGGAAAACTATGTAGTATCTTAATATGGGAAATATTATCTGAATGATGGTGGTTGAGTAGTATCATAGTGCGCAACAAGCTCCTTGCTACTCATTCAGGCGGACACAGAACGGCAAAAGCAAACCTCCAAGGTTTGAGAGCTGCCAACTTCTACCAACTTTCTTTCATCGGAATCTTCAAGATCTTGACCCGCCAGTAACAAGCGGTTTTTTAAAATCAATTTCGTCTTGTGACTCCGCGAGCATTTCGCGAAACCAGCCACCTCGTATTTGAGTGTCTATTTGTGTGCGGGCGACGTGTTCTGCTCCGCTATTATCACTAAACCGGCTTGTGCACGGGTTTTATCATGAGGAAATGGAATGCCATCTTGCTCAGGCTTCATATCTTACTAACCTGTGCAGGTACCGAGATCGGGTCCTATATTGATGCCACCACCCACTGACCATCAATATTTCAAGCCGAATAAGATACAAATGGAGTGCTAATAAACTGCGATGCACCAAATTTCACACACAAAATAAATGACTTGCTGAACGCTTGCTTCAAGGTACGAAATAAAGATGTTTCTGAAGATGCATTGGAAAATGGAACTCATGCCATCAGGCAAAGTAGCCAGCAGTTGGCACCTGCCAGCCATGCTGTCATTGACATAACTGGCAGAAAATGGCCGAGATTAGTGGGGGTGAACCAGACCAGGCAGGTGATATCAGATTTTGGCAATCCCCGAGATCCACCAATAAAACTTCTGTTCTGGCAAAATCATGACCTTATGTCAATTAAAATAATCGAGGTATGCATTTGGTTCCTTAATTGAACAATTGTAGGTACTGTCAGGGCGGCTGGACAGTCGAATCAAGCGAAACGATACTCGTACTACTGTACATGTTGCTGTGAAAATTCCCACGACGCCATTTGTTAGAACTCGAAAGAAAAATAAGAATTCCACATGCAACATCGCTTCCCTTCCCTAATGCCGAAAAAGCAACCTCCTCATTTTGGCAGGAGAGTTGCATCGGGGTAATTGAGTGCATCAGTGTTCAGGGATAGAGTAGAGGGGGGCTACCAGCCAACACGAGCTCACAGGGGCCACGATGACAACGAAAGGTGCTCGGCAATTGACAACCGCAAGTCCGAGAATGCATCACAACTCAATTTAAACAAACTACCTACTGAAACACCGAAAAATATCACTCGCATATCACTGCCCTTTCTCGGGTCTCACCGGGCCTTTATGCAGTTGTTCATTATATATTAGCGAAATTTCTTCCAGGAGTCAGATTCTCAAAAGAGAGATGGCGGGGCTGATAACAAACAAGGACTTTTATCATCACTGCACTTTGACTCCACATCATCCTACGGAATCGGAATATTATTCTGGCTTCAAAGGGCGTGGAATTAATGCACGTGGGTGGTATGGAACAATTCATGAGCCCAGCAAAGCTCACACCTTGTCTAGTCGGGTGGATATTTATTTAATTCACAGGTTCTCAAACCCTACCTAATTATGCTGGCGAATTTTGCCGACCGCTTCCCCAAATGCTGCCAGTTCAAAAATTCAATTTTTTTTCAGGAACCAGTTCCTTCTGCTTCTGAAGAAATCTTTAACTGTCAATTATTTTAGGTTAAGTTGAACAAGTGGAGTCAGTTACCACGATCAGTGGGGGTGCCACAGGCTATGCTTCGATGGTAGTATTCGCAGCCTCAAGGCGCCAGAAACCGGTCAAGCAGCCTGGGCGTCCCTGGTACCGAAAGCGGGTAAAGAATGGAAGCATGCGATGGATGAGTTGAGAATCCTTGGTACTTCCCCATGAACATGCGTCATTGCCCTAGTTGTTGTTTCAAGTTTTAAACTTTTTCGATTTTTTTTGATCAGGGACTAGAAATGTTCCCTGCACCGTGCCCCTGAACCACCCAAAACTCAGGGATATTTTGGGAACGCGGGAAACCCCGCTTCGTCTGTTCAGTTTTCCAGAGCTGAAAGGGTCGCAGGCAAAAGAAGCGGGTGATTGAAAACTTGAAGTTGAGGAACTCAAGTAAATAGTATTAATAGAGAGCTGTTTCTATTTCAATAGTCAGGGTGCCCCCAGCAAGTCGATAGCCCATGCTGTGGAGTAAGGCTTCCAAGCAAAATGTCCGAGGGTGGAGAAGGGAAGGGCGTTTCGTGCAGAGCTGGCACAAGATCCATATTCTGATGGGGCTTAGATGTCAATCATCCTTGTTCATTCATCATCGCTGCGCTGTCAGATTGGAAAAGTTGTTTACCAACTTGAGCTCCATAGGAGCAGGTCCCAGAACTTTTGCCGAAAATCATGGGTTAAATATTTGAAAGATGGTGGTAATGGGAGAGAAGTGCTTGTCTCAGGCCCAAAAATATTCATTTCTTAACCTGAGGCGTAAGGGAGAATCATCATTCTCCATATGTGTTTTTTCCCAACAGACTTTGAAAAGATCAAAATTTTCAGGAGCCGTTTTGGTTCGGGTAGTTCAGCTCCTTGTAACGGAAGTCTCGGCTAAATCATAATTGTAAATTTCATGTAACAAGACAAAGCTGCTAGAAGGGAGAGGAATTTTGCCCGCTGCTGGAGCCCAGGATTTTCCCGGACGTTGTAACCTGATGTAGACAAAAGGGGAGCGATATTTTTTTTTTACTTTTGTTCGAAGTGAGGAGGAGGTGGGTGTTGGCGGAGCACAGAACGGGGGCCTTCCAGACCATTGAAAAATGGCGTCAGCAGGCTGGTGGACTCGGCCTGACAGCTGTATGACAGGTATCGGTGGAGCATGAGCGTGGCCAAGCAGGAAGAACCACCTGGCGTGCAAGGGGGAGAAGAAAAAACGCGGGTTTAAGCTGTCTGTCAGGTTGTCAGCATTACGCACTACAGTAGGATTTAGTTGAGAACTAACAAAACGAGTCATCCATGGGATTCACTGAGCCAATTGCTCCATATGACGGGCCCCCATACCCAGTCAACAAGCAGAGTTTCCCCTCCCCCTGGCCAAGCGTGTCCCACTAGCTAGGATTTGGGAAAACCTCTTTTTAGAGAAGGGACCAGCAGAAAAAAAATGGGGGTCGGCCAAAGTTGCTTGTTCATGGGCCATGGCAACCTATCAGCTTCGGTATCACGCTGTCGTCGCAGAAATTCGGACGTGTAAAGAGCAGCATCGACGAAGAACAAGTCAAAGAGCAGAGCAGACAAGCAGAGGATAAAGAATTTTTCAAAAATGGGTAGAACGGGAAATTGAAAAATGAATCAGAAGGGGTGATACTCAAGCTATCCGTTATGGTTCGCCGCTCCTAACTTCTTTCTATCCGTTGCTTAATTGTCTGTTAATAATATGAGCAAGAGGAACAGGCGTCCAAGGCTCTTTCACCGAATAGGATTCATAGATGGGTCCTCTCTCGTGTGAGAGTGTCGTGTTAGTTTCATGGTGATAGACATGTCAGGCGATGAACCTTGAGCATGTCGAAAATCTGACTCCCGCCGTCATAAGGATCGGCGCCGCCGAAAACAAGCGATCAGCTAATAATATTGGCTAACTATGCCGCCATCTCTTTTTAACTTGAGATCGTGGCTTTGTCGCCATCTCCTGAGCTGAAGATCCAAGCAACTTTCTTGATAATACTACGGAGTACTCCGTACTCCACTACATACCACTTCTACCAGCAAGCAAAATCTATTATCACACATGGAGATGATCGTGTCATGCATCTGATTAACATTGTTTGGACTTCCCCAGCCAAGCGGGCAGGCAGGTTACAATGACTTTGTCTAGGATCCGCTTCCCACTAGTTTAACCATTCCGGCATTCCGTTTACGCATCGTTTTGGGGCTGGAATTCCATGAAAATGGAGAAAGGCTACATTTTTCGGTCATAAAATATGTGCGTGAAAATGCATCTATCCATCACCACTCCCAAAGGGCCAAACTGGTACGGAGTCCCCACCCTTGGATGCCGTTGGCTAGGCCAAGAGCCTAAGAATTCAATGCATCGCGCTAGCCCTACAAACGCAAACTCATTTTCATAGGAACGGTAGTGATTGGGCGTTTAAATCAAGCTTGCTCTGAATCAGTGCACTGGAGGGCATCCAGCCCCAGCAAAGAGAGCAACAGAAAAAAAAGGAAATAATAGTATTCACGCTTTGTGGTTCAGCGTTAATCAAGAATATCAACAATATTGTGTCAAGCTCCCCTTGTCCTGGAATACAGGGATTGCCCAGTTTCCGAGATTTGAGACAAGAACTCCGCACAAGGTACTGTGTACACATCAGAAATATTTTCTTTTCCCTCAGCTCCAACTTATTTCAGGCCATGGAGGAAGCCACTTTGACATCCATTGATAGATCCAGAATACTCAATGACAGTCAACATCACTGCATACACAGGTTTTAGAGCTTATATCTTGAATATGTATTTGCCTGGACACAAACTAAGACTCGACATGAGCCAAATTTTCAGGAACAGGGAAACAACAATGATAACTATAAATCATAAAACCCCTCCTTGTCTCAGATCATCCTATTCCTTTCCATGGCATTGTTCCATTTTTAACTTTAACCTACCCCCATCTTGAAACATGGGAATCCCAAGAATAAGGGGTGTTGCGGAGAGCATAATAAGTAACCCAAAATATAAAAAGGCAAAACGGAACGAAAATTTACTGAAGGCGGACTGACTCGGGCAAAGAAAGTACGTACTTTTGTTTTTTGATGTGTTCCTGACCCAAGGACAAGAATGGACCCGCCTCTCTGTCAAACAGGCCTCCCAGAGGATGAAAACCAAACCTTGCAACTTGGTGACATCGATGACATCCGTGCTTGCCTGCTTCTTCAAAAATAATGATATCTGTCTCTGCCTTTGTGCAGAAAACTAGTGGCTGTGTCAGCCACCCCTCGATAAGCTATGGTTCATTGGATAGGTCATGAACGTGCCAAGGCGTGTATCGTAGGAGTCAACTAGTCATAGTCACTCGTTGGGGAAGAAACAAGGTGTGGAGTTTAAATTGGATTCTCGACCCAGCCTGACATTCCTTGGAAAGTTAAAAAACTACAGTGGTGATGTGCCGCCAGCCGCCGAGGGCATGATAGACTGTGGAACCCGCTACGCGGACCAAGAGCAGCCTGAGTAGGAGACGTCGAGAGGGTCAGGGGCAAACCTTTTTGCTCACAAGCAGGTAAAGGGAGAATGCTTGTTGTGTTAAATTCGGGGAGCTGGCGTATCCATCTTGCTAGTACTGGGAAGTAGCCAGGTACCCACCATACGCACGATACTTACGCAGGGTTTTTCTTTTCTTCTTTTCTTGTCATTTACTCTCCAACCCGTTTATATTTTTACGTCTTTTGGCGATGGACGATGGTTGATGGGAGGGAGTGAGAAGGTTACGACATAAAATGGACCGTGGAACGCAAAACCAAGGATCATGAAGCTGATTTAACTACGCAGTGCGGAGCACATACATCCCTTCTCCTGGCTTTTCGGCAGCCAATATTAATACTAGTCATGGGGTGAATATCGAAATGGGGTGGTGGTCCTTTTATGGTCAAGCTGCCTTTTTGGAGAGAGAGTCGTGGTGGCGCCCCAGAAACACTGGCCTGCTGTTAGCGCTGTCAGTGGTGGGTAAAACAGCGTGAATCAGAATATCAGTCAACAACCAAGGCGGGCGATCATCTCGAACCGATGATTGGCTTTCGGGATCTGGTAGCTGTCTCTTCCCCCAAGATGGCCTGGTTTGCTCAAAAACCAGCTCTATGTGCCTTTGGATCAGAACCTGAGCAAGGTGTCTTCTGCATACTTTTGAACCTCCCCCGAAAAACAAAGGAAACAGTAAAAAAGAAAAGAAAGGATCGCAGCGGCTGAAATGCTCCGTGTGGAATGACCTCTGCAGATCAAATGAACAAGAACTCGTACAAGGCAAACCCTCCCCTCCAGATATCCATCACAGGATGTGTCCCCGAGAGGTCTGGAGCTGGCCACATGGCACACTTGCATAAACCAGTTGCGAAAGCCAACATTCGATTTACCCTGCTCCATTCTTGAGAGAGCAAAAAGCAGAACCTATGCGACTTTTTCCAAGTATCAGACCGGTAAAATAAATAAATAAGTGAAAAAGCAATTTGTACGTTTTGCGATTTTCTTCGAAGCCGAGTGCCAAATGGTGGCATGTTGGTACAAAATGGGAGTTGTAAGCAAAGTTAACCTGTATTGGCATAATAGTAATCAGAAAAACTCGTATATGTCCGAAGAAATTTGCGCTAAGATGCCATGCGATGAAAAATAACCGAACAAACGGGCGCCTGGAAATCGGTAAGAGATTAAATATTGACAAGTTACACATATCCATATCCAATGTATAAAAATGGCTCCCATCATTTTTTAAAAAGAGCTGCATAAGGAGGAAGCGGAATCATGTTTATGCCGACGCCTTTTGTGTCGAGATATTGAACGCCGGTGAATGTAATATTTCCACCCCTTTTGAATCAAGACTCAACAGCCGAGAAGGATTAAGTTTGAAATAGTAGAAAGGAAGACAAAATAATGATCGCTCGTAAAAGAACATCTGGGACACTTTTTGCATCAGAGCGGCATTGCAAGGAGCCGAAAATGTAACCTGAAACGAAGAAATCAAAGTAGAGGTTTAAAAAAAACGTATAATTTTTCGTGGCGCAGTATATATTATTAATGATGTGATGACACGCTGGATTGTGAAGAAGTCTGCTCATTGTCGCTTAACGGGGATTGTCGACGCCCGCTTCTATCTGATTCAGATGCTCGCACTTGATTTCGAAGTGCCGGCAGTTGGCGACGTCTGGCGTTGATGAACCAGTTACTTATCTGTGGTAGTTCTAGTTTAGAAATCACCCTTTGGCTGCACTGGAGGGTAAAACAAAAGCGCACACAAATCTCACCTGGCTGATAGTTAAACCAGTCCTACTAATGAACATTTGTTTGTCCTCTTCACTAGGATAAGGGTGATCAAGGTGCTCGTGAAACCAAGCTCGAAGTACATCGGTTACCGATTTTGGTAGGTTTCCTCTTCGCTTTTTATTTTTTGAGTCAATCGGCTCTGCTTGGGTCACGAAATTTCGCTCTTGCAGGCTACCAGTAGAAATGGGGGAGTAATCGAGTTCAGGTCTAAAGGATTGTGGGTAGGATCCATATCGTGGGCTTTCATATGGTTGATTGAGTCGCATAGGGTCCGAGGGTGAAATGGGGGTCGTCGGGATGATATGTACTGGTTGGCAGGTCGTAAGATGCGCATCTAGAGGTCTTGAGCCAAACGAAAAGGCGTTTGGAGTCTGACTGTTTTGATATTCCAGTGACAAGTTGTTCGGTTGAGTCTCCATCTTGACTCTGCTGTAAGCGTGTCTACTCGTAGGAAACGATTGAATATCCCTTATGGAGGGGAGTGCTCCCCCAGAATTAAAGCGAGAACTTGAAAAAGTAGTTGGCGGGCTGGTCATATCAGAGGCATGTCGCTTGAGCGGCGCGACGCCTCCTTGGGGTTGATATTTTGGAAATCTTTCGGTTCGGAAAGGAAATCCATCATAACTGTCGATTTTACTTGCTGACTGCGAGCGTGAAAGATTGGCTCCCAGAATCGATCTAGGAAGCACAGGAGATGAAACAAATGAAGGCGACCCTTGTTGATGAAGGGTCGTTGGAGAATAATACGGCGCTGAATCTATCTCTTCATGGAGGTATTGTGGAAGGAGCTGGAGCAGATAAATATCAGTATACTTCCGAGTACTAATAAATATGAATTTGTTATCCCACATACATCTCTGAACGGAGGGAGAGTTTGCGTTTGTCCGCCGCCCCTGAACTCACTCGAATATGATACAACCATATTTTTCGACTCCTCTTCTGTTTTCACTTTGCAGGACATGCGGATGTCTCAACGGTTGATCACTCAGCTTATCCTCCAGCTTTTAAAGTCAACGAAGTCTAATGTTGGACGGGAATGGGTTACGTCAATGATGGCCCGTGGTCTGACCAGTCGGACGTTAGACAAGAAATTAGGAAGCAGCAGCCATTCGGAGTAATGAATCATGCGGACAGCATTCGAATGGCAGTGTGCTGGGTCAAAACAGGAAATGTTCTGGTAGGGTTGGTCTAGATCAAAAGTGCGAGGGAAAGAGACCAAGATTAGAAGATTAGCTGCTACTTTGTAACAATCACGGGAGCTTCTGGCAAAATATTGTTGTTTTAAAAAGGGTGTGGAGTTAACGCGGAGGGCTATTCTGATTAGAGCCCAGTCCCCCCTATGGGGGCCCAGTTCCAGAATATTGCTCAGATAAGGGAGGAACCGGTGCGGGATTGGCTTTTATTCGGCAAAAATGAATCTAACAACTACTGTGCCTGTCAAATGGGAAAGGCTTTCTGTAACAAACATCTGACCACCTACTTGCCCCAATAAAATGATCCAAGAGCCAAATGTAAAACGACGATCATGCTGGGAACCAGTCGCCAGAAGCTACTCGTAATCAGTTTCCAAGGTGAGAGGGGTAAATGACACGAATCGGGTACCGTAAGGGTAAGATTCTTAAGGTTGAGTTGACAGTCGATGGGGTCAGGGATTTGACACTGGGTTGCAGAATGATGTGCAAGGTAGCGCCTCCAATTGAGACCCAGATGCTCCCAAAATATTTGATAAACCGCGCTAGTCAATGAAAGCCACGGCGGGAGGATTCGTGCCCCCAGTGGGTCCAATTTGATGGCATTTCCCTGGGAGAGTTCGGGCCAGATTAAAAACGTAACACTGCCCTCCCGCCGAATACCGAGATAGCGTGGGCAGAAACCGTTGTCACGCTCCTCGTGGTCTCCTTCTCAACCTCCAAATGTGAATTAGAAAGGCTGTAGTTAATACAAACAGCAGATAAATCTGTTCATCTAAGATCGACTTATCCCAGGTTTTACATGTCAAGATTCCGTCCTTGATTCCTCGGATCCGAGTTTTCAATCTCGAAACCTCTAGTTAGGAGTTACGCAATAGCGTGAGCCCCAGACCGTGGATAGTTGGGCGGAGTGGAGGGCCATGAGGGGCTGCATCCAGATTTTGCTTATGAGGACTCCCAAGGTTTGAGGTGCATGATAGGCCAGATGAATAGAAACAACCCGTCCGTCCATCAGTGAATAATGCTCTTCCGAGTTACACTTGAGGTTCGTCCCTGATCCAAGTGTACGAACTGACTGACCCTTGCAGGCCGTCATCAGGATTTGCGGATGCCAAATCCAGATCCATCAAGTGGCAGGTTAGTTCGACAAGTTAGCGGGAAATATTTGGAATGAACTTAGTTTGGAACTCAAAATACCTGCCCCAATTTTTCTGTAAAAAGGGAGATGGAAAAAGAAAGGAAAGGGTACATCAATATTTCAAACAGGTTTTGTTTTAACTTGAAAAAAAATGCCATAAAAACAAAGAATGGATGAATGAATGAAAGAAGGAAGAAAGATGTGCAGTGCAACAGGTGAACTTAGCGAATTTGCGTGAGCTAACAAGCGTGTATTTGCACAACACTGTCTGATCCTAGTGGGTTGGCACGCTCAGCCAGCTTGGACCATATTGGGCAATGTCTCTTTTTTTCTTTTTTTTTTTCTGCTCCGGCCCAGACCCACCAAGCAAATAAATCCCTCCAACAGGCCATCAGGTACTCCGTAGAGCCCCACGATCTGCCACCTGCCAGCAAATGCCACTGGGCTTCCTCTCTATCAAACTCGCCAATGATAATGGTCATGGGGGTTGCTGACAAGCTCCTGAGCTGCTACTTTGGGTTATGTGGACCAGGGTCAAGGGGCCTGACTGCAATGACGTCCATGATAGATGTAACCAACCCCCAAAGGCATCGAGTTACCCGAAATTGCACCCTATTATTGTCGCGATTCTTTTGTGCGCGTTAGTTTGATGTTTGAAGGCCTCCCGGGGTCGTTCGGGATTCACTATCCAGGCAGACCCAAGGTTGGAGCCGCTGATCAAAGGTTCCATGGCGTTTCTATCAACTTAAACTTTCGTTTTTTTCCCCTTTTAGTATACACGGAAAGTTCGAAACGGGAAACGCAAAAGAACAACAACATGAATAACTAAGTTTGCCCCAAAGGCTTGAATCGAGGACACAGGGGGTAAAAATGCGGAGGATTCCATCAACATGGCTGTTGAATGGCTTGGCGGCCATCAGGGGTGTGAAAATAGTAGACCGATAGTAGGGCATCGCCTGTGGTTGATCCTGCGAAGTTATTAGCCGCACGCCTGATATATCCGTGTGTGTTGGGATCTTTTCTTTAATCCTTCCCATTTTATACAAATCTGCTCGACTCTATAGCCATGGCCACCTTTCTCCGTTTCTCATTTAAACAAGCCGTTTCTAGGCATCGCGTCTACAGGAGTAGACTGGCCGAGCATGACAGGAAACTTCAGGCAATACTATCAGGGGGTGACGACATTACAGCGAATCGAGATTCGTGGGCTCTGCCCCAGATGACAGCTCACCCCTGATCCCAACAGCCATCCAGCCACTTTGCTTCTCATGTCTATTTTTGTGACGCACAAAATCAACCAGCAACAACATCTGACAGGGGTGTGCCAAAAATTATGCCGGTGATCCACCCAGATGGTTGTTGTGGACAAAAAAACAAAGGCACCACTGGGCCTGTTTGTCTTTTTTTGTGCACCGCGAACGTCCAAAACTTCCTGAAATGGACGGGGCAATCCGCTCGTGTATCCCGAATCGCGTGCGACCACAACCGCAACATTCAGCTATATTCTCGGAAGCCTCGACATGACCCTTGCGCTGCTGTCTTTGCCGACGCATAATAAAGTAGCATTGCCGTCGCCCTCCATATCTTCCTACAGAGTCCCGTACTCCCCAACCGCTCTACACCTGCGCTACCCTATACGTGACAGTAACAACGCAGAAAAAGAATCTGCTAAAGGCACCAGCAGAGCGGTATGTCAGACCATGTATGCATAGTTACATCAGCGCAATAATTGTAAAATCGCGCTTTTCCCCAAAATTAATACCTGGGCCTACAGAGCTGTTGGTGTTGACTGCGACTATGTCTTGCTCAACGGCCAACACCGGTGAATCCTTTTTTTTTTTTTTTTTTTTTTTTTTTTTGCCGGGTGTTCTCCAACTGCCTTGCATTGTTGCTAATGGGTTATTATGCTGACGAAACCCAGAATCCAACCCCCTACAAAGCCACATAAATACTCCGTACTAACTACCCCGGTAATTTAACGCCCCCACAGGCATTGTCCCCATATTCTAGATGGCTCTTACCGACAGCAACAATGGCCTCGTTTGGGATCCTGCCTGACTTAGACACCAGGCATTACGGATTACAAGGAATCTATTCTCCCTTACAAACATGGAAGTTTCTCAACGGCGGGAGGTGAATATGCGCATTCACCAAAACAAAAACCCTCAGTCCATTTGCAGGAGAGTTGACAAGACCATTTTTGATGCCCGATCCCTTAACTCATCCGAGAGTAAAACGGAGATGTTTCTCATATGGGCTACTGCAGGGTGAGGGAGAACGAACACTGGTTACACTATGTCCAGCCCAGTTGCCATGAGCGTTTTTTTGTGTCAACTCAGGGTTCTGCTTCTACATACGGCCAAGGTCGTTGCCTCAGCCAGCATTAATGCTGTATAACTGCTTACTTCTGCGACAAGCAGAGTACATGTAGCTCCATTTTACGCCAGGGACGCCCATCGCGGTTAACCGTACGAAGAAAATCCGGAAATTTACAAGCAGAAGTAACCACCCTCGTCAGGTGATTGCACCACCACATATTGGCCAGGACCTGGGCTGCCATCGAGTTTGAACTCTACCCTCATGACCCTTACCCCTCTGCTAGAGGGTGGTACCAATAGCCAATCCAAAGAAAGGACCAAAGCCGCTTGTTTGTACTGTACTAGGCACATGTAGGTACAACTGCAGTTTAAAGTTTACCCCAAATTGTGAAAACAATGCTACACCTGGTTGGTGACACCCTTAGGTCTGTCATAAAAGGGATTGTCCCTGAAACATGCCCTGAGCGGCTTGGTGACGTATCACGAGAACGGCGGCTACTTGCTGTACAGAAAAAAGAAAGCGCCAAACAATAAAGGAGACACCAAAAAACATCACAAAATTAGGGGCAAGGTTTGGAAGATCTTATCGATTGATCTGGCCTCTGGGAGAGGGGAGAAATTGACAAAGTCCACTAACCTCCTTACAGGCCTCAATATTCAACCAAAAGGATCACCCATTACTGATCAATGCTGGCTGTAAATGATTCGCTGTTTTCTGCGACCGTCTCGCTGGAGCATGAGGCACTGCTACCAACGGCCCCGAAGGAGAGGATTCAAATCGCCAGGAACGAATCAATTTGACATTTGCAACATCCCCAGTTTTATTCAGGCATTTGCCAAGCACTAACTCTGCGCAACGTTCCCCTACTCTTCTTCCTGATATCTTCACGCCGAATAGCCACCCAAAAAAAAAAAAAAAAAAAAAAAAAAAAAAAAAAAAAAAAAAAAAAAAAAAAAAAAAAAAAAAAAAAAAATTGAGAAAAATCAAAATATAATTATTCTGTTTGCTTCTGCTCCCAAATCCTGTTGCTATGCATCTCTAAATGCCTCCACGGAAAATATATGGGATCGGTTTCTCTCCCCTTGCGGTTATGGCGTGAGTTGTCCATACATGTCAGTAGATTATGAACTTCTTAAGACACAAGCCCACCTACAAAGTATCCAGGTCAAGCAGGCATCTGGATCAAACGACCCGAGAATCATTTTTAACTTCGACAACTATGTTCTAAGTACCTGTACCCACCCACAAGCACCCTGGATTTGAGTTACGTTGGCCAAAGTGAGAAAGATTTTCGACCAGTTGTTGTGTCGCCCAGCCATGCATCCACGGATGGACAGCCTGGTCCTGCGCTTTTTTCGATTCAATTGGGCGGCTTGGACGACAAGTGTACCCCTGAAAAAGAAAAAGGAAAAAGATACGGAGTACTTCGTACGGAGTAATGAACGGCTCTGAGATCCGAGTAAGAATCAGGTGCCACCTTTATATCAAATTGTTGAATCAGTGCTTGTATTTCCAGGTGTGGCACGAGTTGTGTTCTCCTAGTACAACTCTAAACCTGTCTTTTGAGTTCAAATACCTATCCCGCTTACTGCAGATACATGCTCTGTACATGATCAGTATATGAATGCCTCAGGACAGGAGCCTCGTCGCCTTTCCTCACCTCGTCCTCACCCATTCCTCACCCTTCCTCTCCCTCCTCACCCTCAGCCTCACCACCCTCAATCACCCTCACGATTCTCCACCACTCACTCACTCGCAGGCGACGTAGTGCCATTCTGTCAAGTTTACGCATGGGACGATTTCTTTTCCCTTGGCCGGCACATAGGTGGCTTGGCGTTCAGGGAAGGGGAGGGCCGCCCCGGTCCCCCTATCCCTCTTGTAGTTTTCTTTGCATCTTTGCATTTCTACATTAAATTCTCCTCTACTCTGCTCCGTTGCTCGTCTGAACCTCTTCCGCCGTTGCTTGAGCGGGCTTGCTTTCCTGTTATTCAGCCATCTTTGTTCTTGCTTCGAATCGGCATCATGCCTAAGAAAGTCACTCTTGCAGATAGGGAGCAGAGGGCATAGATATGGAGTACAGAGGAATGCAGCATTCATCACCCATCTTCCTGCTTTGCTTTTAGCCAAAGAAAATTGCCACAAAAGCTCTATGCAAGAGTAGCCAGAGCTCATCTCCAGGACATCCTTGAAGTGCCAGATAAGTCACTGGTTATGAAGCAGATGCCATCCCCAGGGAGATTCTTAAAGCTTTAAATGTGTAAGTTAAAAGCATGTCAACTATGCATCACAACAGAGCCCCCCTACTCTTCACTCTAATCATTTTGTGATAATATACTGGAATCTTGGGAAGTAGACTGAACCCTCTTCTTTCTCCTTGAGACGCTTAAGTAGTTCGTTAGCCTCCTCCCACAATCAGCCATATTCACCAGCGTCAATCTGGAGGAGTCAGCAGGCTCAACCTGAGAAGGTATGGTCTCAGCTTCCTCAGGAGCAAGCAGGCTTCAAGGTGTGATGTCACTCTTGTGCTCAAGACTAATTATGCTAAATGTGTGTCATGTATCTTCCAGTGGGGTTCTGAGGCTCATCAGAAAAAACTGTGGGTGGACTTCTGCATTGAAACTAGAGTAGTTAGTTACAAAGTTAGAAGATTGTAACTGATTCAATCAATCTTTGGAGGTGGGTCCTTCATAGGTCTCATACAATTAAGGGATGAATTGGATCTCAAGATATTATCCTGAGCCACAGGGTGAAACTGGATCAGGAATTCAGAATGGGAAATTGTCCTAAACTTCACCATGTCAGGAGCACAGCATCAACAGGGTGAAATTGAATTCAGGATTCAGAATTGAGGCTAGCCTACCTGAAGACAACGTTTTCACTAAAATAACCGAATAAAATACCGCGGCAAGCAACTTTTATCATGGTATTTATAAAGTTGCAAGAACCGGTGCATACATTTGTACAACTTCATTGGCAGTCACAGTTGGACCAAGAATAAACGCGTCGCCTGCTTCAAGATCAAAACTCAAACCAGGCCCGTCCACGTCCTGACCATCCTCAACAGTCTTTCCTTTTCTTTTCTTTACACTTTCTTCAGTGGTTTCATTCTGGGAACGTTTTGTAGCCTGTGTTGGCTGTTGACCGTGTTGAAGGTTTTCTTGAATTTGTCTCTCGGCTGCGTCGGAAAAGTATAAGTGTCGTAGCTGTTCTAGAGAGGAACGGGTTTCTGGGTTTATAACATAGATCCTGGGACTCCCCAGGGCAGCGATCGCCCGCCGAAGTGAAGCCATTGGGTTGCCGTGCCAACATTTTGGTGTGGTTAATGTGGGGATAATCGCGGGGAACATGCCATCATGAAGGAAATTTTTTAGAAACACGCGGCTATATAACCCCCCAACGTCCTCTGGAGATATGCTTCCATTTAGTATTTGATGATCTTTGTAGTCCTTCGCTGTTGGCACTTGCCGCTTCACAGGGAAACCACTTTCAGCCGCTAGGCGGCGTCGCTCGCGATCCTCAAGTTCGAAGTTGATAAAAAAGCGAAGGTCTGCTGGGAAGAAGATGTACCCAGGGTCGATGGCAAGATCAAACTCGACGTGACATGAGGGACATAAGGGAATTGCATTGGCCACCGACTTGTACGTGAAATTGAACAGCCCAGCTTTTTCCCATACTTCGATCTACAAAGAAGCTTTGTTAGCATTCTTTGACAAGGGACAGGGTAAAGAGAGTTCACTTGTGTATCCTCCTGCCCAACTACATGGCAGATCTGTGGCTGTCTGGTGTTGCACGCCCAACAGTTGGGCCCGGACAGGCGTTTCGATTCGAGCTTAATTGTTTCCGAGAAAGTACTAGACTGTGAAGAAGTATTCGACATGGTTCCGGCTCGTCGAGATGTTTGAGCTGGGGGCGGGGGGAGGTGGCATCCGCCGCCTGTCTATTGAATCCATAGCGTTAGTTGCTCGTCATGAGAATAAGCAAGTAACCCGAGCTACACTTACAAGGTCATAATGGCGCTGAACTTGTAGTCCAATGCAACGAGGTAGTACTTTGGTTGAGAGGTGTACGAGCAAGGAAGCAAACCGAAACCAAGCTGGCGCAGGGAACTTTGGGCCTGTCCTTGCTGACTAAGTCCAATAGAAACACTAATCCCAAAGAGGAACCATTGCTGAAATTCACCCATGAATTAAGTTAAGGGGCACCCGGTACAGCATCATTCTGAATCAAGATCCAGAATCAATCCCATCTTACTACTACTAGCTATCACTACATAGTAGCCTCAATGAATATTTTCATGGCTGTTGTCATGATGGTAATAGCACTGAAAATGTTCTTAGAGCCTACGAGTTCTGGTGTGTAACGTGCGTACGCTTTTTAGTAGTGAGATGATGTCTGATCTTCCTCATCACTAGTAATTGATGAGGATACGTAATTAAATAACTAGCTACATACTTTCGATTGAGAAAGAAATAAAGCATGGGGCAAACGCCATGGCAGTCTTGCACATACATATACGCATATATGTATGTATGTACACCACGCCACATATGGGATGGGACGTATAAATATAGAGTACAGCGGACGCCTATATATATGTATATAAATATATTTATAACTGTAGGGTGTGGGCGTTAGCCCGCTACAGTTCTTCTTACAAATAGAAGTACCTTCGAGCGGACTTTATATCAAAATTAGCATACTATTCTGGGCTGGGATTCAATGTTATCGCGAGTATTAATTCTGTCTTTCGTTAATTTTCCTCTGTTTCTGTTATTTTGACATTGTTCAACACTAACATTACACAAAGCCTCAACATAAGCTCCGCTTGCATGAGTATAAGAAAGAACAACAACAACATTTTCTTCCTCGTGAGCCTCAAACAGGTTCAAACAAAACCCGTGGCCAAAAGAAAGAAAATAGCGAATAAACCTTTTTTTTAAAAAAAAAATTGTTGTCTATCCCCTCTCCCCGTTCTTTTCTACCTGCAAGACCCTCAACTAACCTGCAACGATATTTTGCCCTCATGTCTACTCCAGGACTAATAGATACTATGAAACGAGCCCTTCCAAAACCCAGGCCTGCCGTCGTATGCATGCAACGATTTCCCCTTCAAGCAAACCAATTAAATATCTTGTATGGAGTTGTAGGTGAAATAAAAGTTAGGGCAGAAAGTGGTAGGCAAGTAAAACATATCAAAATGAAATGATATACCAATAACCGATAATCCTAAAAAGCTACTCAAAAGTACTGAGTCTAAAAATACTTGACGACGCTAGGCCTCCATGCATAACACATCATCTTCTGTTTTGGAAAGCAAAATGGGGTGTTGGGGTGACAGGTAAAACGGAAAATTTGCTGAAAAAGAAAAAAAAAAGCCAAGAAAAGCGGGCGCGAGCAGTAGTCTATATTCTAACACTGCTGCGGATTCTTCAAACCCTGAGAAGGAAAAAAACCCACCGTCACCCCCTACCTCTCAATTCATCAAAGAAGATATTTTCTAAATATCTAAAATACTGAAATGGTGAAAATAAATTAACTTTCCAAAACAAACCTCCCAAAGCGAGAAAATATAGGCTGACAAAATAAATAGGAAGAAGGTAATTGAAAAAAAAAAAGAAAACAAAAGGGGCGGAACAAGAACAGGAACACAATGCGATTGGCGCGACGTAATTATATGCAAGAAGATATATAAAATAGAATGATGTCTTTAAAGAACCCGAAATGGGGGCATTTTCCGATTCTTTCCAAACAGGAAGTAGATGATATATATAAGGTATAAGGTGCCGTATATAAAACAAAATTCGAAGCATGGTATTGGAGAATGCGGTATTCTCTTTGCCAAGGAGGAGAAAGAGAGAGGTGCGCGGGTTGGGGCCCCGTTTAACGTGGAGAACTTGGGAGAGTGGTGAGTAAGGGTTGTTGAATGGATGTCGAGAAAATGAAGCTTTTTAAAAAGTTGGCTCGTGGAGGAAGTAGGTGTGCCAGCCAGCGACTAAGGATGGAGATGCTCGCAATGACGGTCACAAGATGCTTTTACCATGTTTCCTGGATAAACGAAAAAAATGTCAGCAGTCGCATCTCTCGAGTCATGTGAAGTTGAAATGGAAAATTTTTGAATAGAAGATACCGGGGGAAGAATTGTATGAGTGAGTACATACCGCAATATATTGGCCCGCATCCTTCTTCCCTTGCCAGAAGAGTTGCGCCTCTTCACGATTGAGATTCCCCTTAGCCATGGCAACATCTACCAACGCAGCCTCAACACCTTCGCCCATACCCTTACTGCTCCCACAGACGAAAACTCGTCCATCAAGCGAGTTGATGACAAACCATACAAGATCAGCTTGGTTGCGCACCTCTTCCTGAACATATCTGCCCTCACCACTCCGACTCTGGACGACCTTCTTCACGGTCTCTTCATGCACACCCCATTCGCCGGAGTAAAGCTCATCGAGCAATGAATCGCGGATGCCCTGAAGAACCCACACCTTGTTGGCGCAGTTTGCAGATTTTAAGCGGCGCTGAACGAATCCACGGAACGGGGCCACTCCGACTCCTGCTCCAATGAGAAGCATGGGCCCGTCGGAAACGAATTCGCGGGCGAGAGGGTTGGACATTAGCCCACGGAACATTGGGACATGTAAGTTTAAGGACGAGATGTCACCACCTAGCTTCTCAGCGCGAAGAAGCTGTTGGGCTTTCCGTTCCAGGAAGCCGGACCCTACTCCAGTTCGGCGGCCCCCATGCCAATCTGGGGCTTCGTGGACGGTGACGGCGATCTCGATTAATCGCTTGCATTTGCCATCGCGGAGAGTGCATGAAACGAGTGGGTCTTGCGAAAGTGAATAAAATCGTGGCATAAGAGTGTTGAGGATAGAGAGGAGGTGATCCAGAGGTGGCTGTGCAGAAGGAAATGCAGACAAAAGTTGAGGCACTGTGGTGTGTTGGCCAGTGCGAAGGTCGCAGAATGCGCCCTGCCCCTGTGCAGATGAAAGGAACATCAATATCTTTTTCTCATCCCGATTAGAAGCATACTCTGCCAATAATCGGAAAATTTGTTTTGTAGGTGGATAACTCTGGAGGTCTGAGCACCAGGAAAGCAATTCACGCCTGGTAGTTAATAACGTCCTAGGCATTTCGTCTCCCCAGACAGTAGGCCATCGGCCATTGGTAGTGTTGACCATCACCCTCTTATCTCTGACCGTTTTAGGAATGCTTAGGAGGTTGAAAACTTCATCTACCACCTCATCTGAATTTTGAGGGCAGATGCCAATCGCGCCTCCAACCACGAAGTCGACGTCACCCCCCTCAGCAGGGTAATCCGTGACATCAATGTCAAAGTGGTAAGTGCGTTTTTCCGCACCTGGCTTGGTCAGCTCTCGAGCGTGATGAAGGGGAGCACGGTAGACTTCATAAGGAGGATGCGGTTTGACGAAGGACGGTGGATGATCTGCCGGGCCTAATTCTTTATCGGCCAAGTCTGTTGGCACGGGAGAAAACGATACAGTCTTCTCAGGCAGGGGAATAATGTTGGTTAGAACACTGTCGTGTGATAATTGGCCTAGATATAGTTTCAGGCTTTCGAATGCCTTATTCTTGGGTTGGATGACAGGGTGTACCGAGGATGACGATGCAGGTTCTCGGAGAGGTTGAAGTTTGCAGCACCCTCCTCCACAGCAAATTTTTTCGAGAACATGCGTCCCACCCTGACCACTGCCTAGAATTTTCTCAACATCCTCTGAGCTTTGTGATATCAATACAGTAGAAGCCCGTCTCCGACGTTTAGTAGGCGACGGGGGTGATTTTGAGCTGAGCGTAAGGTCGATGATCCCTTCAGTGACATCATCTGTAAATGGTTCGGTCCCCGGTGTTGAGGGGGTTTCCGCGTCACTAGCTGGCTCCGCTGTTCCGACTGTAGATACGGAGGATGAATGGCTGTTGAGCGAGGTAGTTGTTCTTGTGTGCATTATTTTGAGATGAGGTAAAGATGAAGGTTCTTCCGGAATGGGGTTGTCAGGGTGGGATGTATCGGAAAGGTGGATAGTTTCAACATGCTGAATCGTTGAGGACGCCATCGCAGCAAAATTTTAAGGCAAGAAAAGCCGCAATTGCAACTGTTACCTAGACTTGATGTCAGCTTTGTTCAACTAAAAAGAGGCGCCAACGAACCTCCAGAGTCGTAAAGACTAGGGGGCCAGTGTCACAAATGCGTAGCGTACCTGCACAGGAGAATGCCTATATATTAGGGGGCGGAAGATGCGATATGTCGAATATTCAACGGAAAGTAGCGCCTGTTAAGCAATTCGCGGATAGATTAAAACGTGTTGCCCAATTCGTCAGGTACAATAGAATCAGGTCGTGAGTGGTATCAAAAGGGGGATACGATGCTCAGCCGGACCATGTGGAAGAAAACCTGAGCGGTTCCATCGAGAAGAGACGAAGAAACAGAAGAGCGGTCTTCTCGTAAATAGCTCTTGGGTGTGGAGAGGATAAGTCCCAGGAGAAGTGCACAAAGGGAGCAAGTCCAGAGCAGAAGAATGGGGAATGAGGGAGGTTAAATTTGATGAGGCGAAAAACGACATCGGCAACAGAAGCAAAATAGTGTGGGTTGACCTCGGATGATACAGGCCGTATTACGATGTGCGTAATTTACATGACACTCGCCATTACACCCACCATCAAGAACTGCGCTCCTCCGTATAAAAAGCATTCATTTGTATTTTTCTCTTTCGTACACGCCAAAAGTAAGGAGAGAATTTCTATTTATCGAGGTTCCCTCAGTGACTTAGCTCTACGGCAAAAAAATGACAACACCCTTACAGCCGGAATTGCCCTAAACTGCAGGTTAGAGTGTCCCGCCAGCGGTTGTAATATAACGAAACAATGCCGTATTTTTAACACAAGGCGGCACGGCTGGAACAAGGGCCACAAAAATTACGGTAATCAATCAGCGGATCAGATTAGATAGTCTCGGCAAAGCTGCTGGCGTAACTCGATGCCCCTCCCTGTATCGCACCACAGTGTAGCACGCTGGTCACAAAAAAGATCTGTTGGGACCCTCCCTTTACATGATCCTACACTTTACTTAGGGGTCTGGCCATAAAAGTTTCCTTTACTAGTTAGTACCTACCAGTAACTATCCTCCAGCATTGGTGATTGAGGAGCATGTTCAGTTCATTCGGAACGGTGTGTCTCAGTATCATGTGCTAACCAAAAATCACACCCAATACGTGGCCACATATTGTTTCCGAAACAAGGGCTGGAAACACAAACCACATAACAGGGACAAGAAAAACAAAAAAAAAAAAAAGGCAAACAGAGTTCGTTTTGGTTACGTTTGATCAGATAAAATGGGCAGTGAAAATCGTCGTTGTTACACGCCAAATTTATCAATCTTTCTAGCGCCAATACAAACCCCAGAGGAGGTGTGTATGTTTTGCATGGCATTACGTGTTATAGCCTGTAATTTTGCCGGTTGCCGAAATACCCTTGATACTAGTGTATACCGCCATAACCTTAACCTGGAGTTTAAGCCAGGATTTATCAATCAACCATCAGATAAAATTTCAGCCCAAGGGATCGTCAAAGAATCAAGGAATTTGAGGATGCAAGAATGAGAAGATTGTCGAATCATTACTTGAAATGTGTATCCATGAACATGCAATTGGTTGGTCTGTTGTTATCTTTAAGTAGTAATAATATCGTGCACGCCATGAGGACGCCCTTTCTTTTGTTTCAGCGAGGAGCCTACTGGTCCTGAAAAATAAAAGTGTTTCTTGGCTAGCATGACATTATTAATTATAGGTAATCAACATAAACTAACTAGTTGTTACAAAATCACCAGATGAAAGTATGTAGTATTAATAATTCCTCGTCCTGGCATCATCAAAGAATGCGAAGAGCATTTTATTAATATAATCCCATATCGTTTTGAAGGTGCAAGCCAAAACCCGCAGCTGTCGAAATACAATTAATCAGCCCGGTGTATCACACCGTTGGATCCCAGCCGTAATTTAAACAGGCCAGCGAATTGCGAACGCTGGAGCTCAGAGGTCAGAGGGCGGCGACAATTCGTGATACCAATACCATTCATTATTTTGACGTGCTGAGTCCCTCCTGGTGGCCAAAATGGGATTACTGTACACTGTCGGAATATCTTCTCGGTTACAGGTAAGCTTAGTCAACCAGCAACCATGGATTGGAACCGTTCGATCAAACCACGTGATATGGATGCAAATGGATGCCAGCCATATCTCAAGGTTCGATCTCCTGGCAATGCTAATATTTAGAAACACCGACCCTTATTGTCGGCCTAGCAGATAGCGAACAGACAGTAAATCAATGCCAGATGTATGCTATCAAATGAATTCAAGTTCTTAAACTTTATTCGTTTTTTTTTTTTTTTTTTTTTTTT
>LGRN01000089.1:0-19249 GCA_001883825.1 Emergomyces pasteurianus Ep9510 | reverse complement strand
TTTTTTTTTTTTTTTTTTTTTTTTTTTTTTTTTTTCAACTGTCGAGGCCACGGGCTTTACACGGCCGGACACCTTCTGTTATCACTAAACGACAGTCTTCTTATATAGGGCTGACTGAAAGATTCGCACTTATCTGCTTGTTCTTTGGGATTTTGGGGCCTTTGAGGTGGGAACTCCCCATCGCGAATATTCATATATTCAACGGGTAATCTCTACTCTGATCTGATTTTCTTCGACGAAACTATCATTGGCAACCCATTCCCTTTTTATGACTCGCAATACATGCCATTTTACTGTTTTTCTGGATGTGTGGTCATTTACAGGAACCGTGTTCTACTGTGATGTACCATTTTTATACCCTCTAATCATCCAGCTTATCCAGTTGGACATATACCTGTCCAGGTATTTATCGTATAGCCATGCCGGTCACTGGGTACGTACATTACACGGCATTATAAATCCCTTCTTGATTCTTCCGTAAAACAATGCCCTAACCTTCGTATATCAGCTTATATTTCATCCCGGTGACCCAAAATCCCCCAACGGCTACAGGGAACGTGATTGAACGGCTTCGATCTGCATACAATCCATCACTCTGCGGGCGCTGGGCTCTCGAACACAGATTACTGCGAGATACGCCTTCATGTCTACCACCAAGTGATTATGCGCCTCTGCCGCCGCTACAACCGCGATTTATGCAGTTTCTCTCCTTGAGCCACCGCCAACCATACGGTTTCATATATATATCTGACAGGCCTGATCCGGACCCATGGGATCCAGTATCTTCCGGCAAATCACACGCAGGCCATGCGCAGCATCAACAGCAGCAACATCAGCAACAACAACAAAACCAGCCTCTCCAAAAGCCCGACTCCTCCTCCTCAGGCCCCAAAACAATGATGATTTTGGATTACCCTTCATACCAATCCTTCCACTCCATCACTCTGCGCGCCTGCGAGCCGCTTTGGTGCCCGCGCCACACGATCACTGTGCCGAACGGCCACCACTTCGAAATCGGCGACTTCCGCATCCGCATCGGCGACGTGCGGCAAACCGCGCCCCAGACCCGGATGCGCGGGACGATTGTCGAGATCGAATATCGCGGCCCCACCGGCGCTGCTGCTGCTGCTGCTGCCGCCACACATACCCCGTCGATGGTTGATGCCGGTGAGTCATGGTCATCTCTCACAGATAGATCTATCGATACCAAAGGCGATGTTGATGATGATGAGGGTATAATATACCCACAACTTGAGCCGTCGACATCATCGCTATCGACATCATCACAGTCAATAGAGGATATCCCGACGGATGAGGATTGGGAAGTTGGAGAGGTGCTTATCAGGGAGCTATGGAGTAGGTTTGCGGTGGAGGGCGCACGGGAGGTGATCCGCGTACCGCATTTGGGGAAGGAGGTGAGGGAGGCGAGGCGATTGGGGAAATTGGGGGATAAAGCTGTGAATTCGAGGGTGGCTGGGGCTGATCTGGCGAGGCAGTATATGGAAGTTTTCAGGTTTAATCGGTGATAGAGCTTGAAAAGAAAGGGAAAAAAAAAAGAACATAGGGTTTTTTCCCCATATAGGTGGGGGAGACAGTTATTTTCTTTTTCTGTTTCTTGTGTCGTGATTTTGTTGGACCCTGGGAGCGAGGAGTTACATGTGTAGGATTTTTATATATTATCGATTTTGAGTGCTCCTATGTGTGCAATATTGGGCGTTTATCGTATAGGGCAGACCCCATTGTAGATTTGTATATAGGACACACTGATAAAAGCCCTTAGCTTTACATGCCCTCTACTAGTATGGCTTATTTATACACCAGATGTATCATCGTCACGGTTGAGTGGATATTAGGGTTGAGGGAACCGTGCAATGCAGGAGCGAGTAAAGAAATGTCAGTGAGGAGCTTTCTCCATTTAATTTATATCGCTATGCACGTTGCTTCAGCAGTCCAGAGCGTTGTTGAAACGGGTTGGGAATATGTCACAGATCGAGTAACACTTTTTAAAATCCTGAGCTGGGTACTCGGCAACTGTGCGCGCAACCTAGGTAAAATACCTTGGTAGCATCTGAGGCAGTTGGCATCATCATCGACCTCATCGTCGCCATCAACTTGGGTCTGGGTCAGGCAGTTCCTGCCGATAAGAATAGAAAATTTGAAACGAAATTGACAAAATTAACAAAATTAACAACTTAACAACTTAACAACTTAACAAGCCCCGACGGGCTCCATCAGGATGAAACGAACAAGGGGAGGTTTTGATCGAATGAAGTACGCAGAGAGCAAATCAAACAACAAACCCAGGAAGGAAGACGTGTAAAATGTTTCACAAAAAAAAAAAAAAAGTTGATTGCGTTTGTTTTTCTAATATCACGGAGCCCATTTAAACTACGGTCTGGGAAATTTTCAATTCGTTAAAGCGCAGAACACGATAAGGGGGTGAGGACTATAAAGTTGCTAACAAACTCAGGGGAAAGAAAATATATGAAAAATTGGGAGGGGCAAGAGAAATGAGCTTCTTGGATAAACCAAAAAACAACAAACATAGGGTTTAAGTCAGGTACAATATTTTTTTAAATTTTTTTATGTTTCGTATTTTTCTCTCTTGGATTTTTCTTTTGGACTTTATTCTTTCACGGGCCTTCACTCTGCCTTCCAAATTTTCATCTCTATCATTTCCCGGTGCGCCTTTCAATCAGGTACCTAAGTGTTCATGGGTCTAATTGAAATATCATGAGGATGCACCCTTGGTATAAACACTAACAAAATTTTGACACCTGCCGAAAAATTGAAATAAATGTCATTCGAATTCGTAGGGTTCGTCTTAAAATATGAGCGCAAGGCCTGGGCTTGATAAAAACAAACATGAAATCAACCACACGTAGTTCAGGGTGTAAGGGGCATGTTTTAAGAAACGCTTATTTCTGCATCATCAGCTGAACAAACTCGTTATCTAAATATTTTCGCAAAGGTTAAGTTAGACATTATATCCATATATATGCTTGGTGCGCACGTGTAATGCGGAATGGACCTGACTCACAGTCGATTCGCCCATCACCATCCTGGTCTGCCTCGCGGATCATCTCATCAACCTCATCATCTGTCAATTTCTCACCGATCGAAGTCATAACATGGCGTAGCTCTGCAGCGGAGATGAATCCGTTGTTATCGCGATCGAAAACCTTGAAAGCTTCTCGAATCTCTTCTTCAGAATCCGTATCCTTCATTTTTCGTGCCATCATAGTCAAAAACTCTACAAAACACAGGGTTTATGGTCAGACGGAGTCATAATATGGAATACTACCACCAAGATTGCAAATACAGGAAAGATGGGGCACCATACCTGGGAAGTCAATGGTTCCATTATTGTCTGCATCAACCTCGTTGATCATATCCTGCAATTCTGATTCGGAAGGATTCTGCCCCAAAGATCGCATTACAGTTCCCAACTCCTTTGTGGTGATTTGTCCTTCATTTGGAGAAAACAATTTGTCAGCCCCGGTCTAGTTTATCAAAACTTTTTACTCTCGCCATTCCCTGGGCTCTTCTTTTGAAACTGCATAGGGGTAAAAATACTGACCGTCACCATCTTTGTCCTGTAAAAGTAGATCCCGATGTCAGTCTTGCGCTGAGGCGGGGTACAAACCCTCTAGGCGAGGGTTTGGTACAAAAAGATGACTTACGAATAAGGAGAAGGCTTCCTTGTATTCAGAAACTTGCTCTTCAGTCAATGAGTCGGCCTGGAGGTAGTAATAAAGTGTTAGCTCCTTAGCAATTTTTTTCCCCCCTAGAATATAGATATACGAGGGGTCAGGGGATCTTGCGACGAGGAGGGGTAGAGCATGCAGCTGCATGTCAGGGCAACACGCACCATAGCGATGGAAATGTTTTTTAAAACTCGAATAAATCAACGGACTGAAGGGTATAAGGTATGCTATCACAGGGAGTCAAGAAGAAGCAGACAACAGCTGGGGCGGGGGAGTGGGAGAGGTTGGGCCGTCGCAGGAGGTTAAGTAGGCGGGTGTGGGGAGAGTTTGTCACTGCAAACAACGTGACCTCACCCCTCTGCTCGCTTGGGCTTGGCGCCAAGCCTGCTGTGACATGCGAGGCTCATCCCGGAAAGAGCCTCCATTTCACCCTGTTTCAACCTCTCATTATTGATTCATTGCCTACCTAGCCATCATCACTAAGGCTCTACTTCAGACATGGCTGGATGAGTATCTTATCCTAGTCCTCAGATCTGTTCCCTACCGTCCTGGCTATTCCCTTGAATGAATGTAGGGAGCGTTTTGCGCAATTGGAGACCAAACACACAGCTACTCGTAGCCAGATGGTAACTGGCTGCATCTCCTTATTCCGCATAGACTTTTCGTAGCTGAGTCGAAGGCAGCAATTATGTTTGGCATCCGCCTCATCACACGCCCAAATGAAAAAAAATGACCCGAATTTCTGACAAGGACAAGGACTACAGGAGTCCCTCGAACATGACCAAAAAAACCATTGATGGTAGCATAGCTGGAGCTTTTGCAATTACCACGATGATGTATGCCGTTGACCCGCAGATCATCACAGGGGGCTGCAATTCCATCGCAAACTCTCCCTGCCGCAGCTTCGCACCTGAACGCTTTGGCCTTTGCTGTACTGAAAGCGGCGCAAACAATACCAACTAGAACTCCCCTTTTTGACAGGTAGAAGATCCGGACAACGTCATATTCGCATCATCAGATCAGCCTTTTAACGCAAAACAGGACCCATGTCAACAGGGCTGACTTCAACATTTGAGGTTGGAAGTTCTTTCAAATTTCTGACTCCCGTTCCCCGAATAGCATGCTAGGCAGTAGTGAGAGGGATCACTTAATGCTGCTGCAGTTCCATCGGGACCAGGCCGTCAGGAAGGAGATGAAACATGTCTAAAGATAGCCAGAGCATCACGAAACCCGACAACCAAAGGAAAGCGATTATTTCCGTAGACCAAGTAACCCCAATACATTTATGCTGCCGCCTTAGTATCTTACTTTTTTGTGGATGTTTTGTGGATGTTTGGTTTTTTAACTCCAGGTGATCAGGCCGTTATAGATCTGGTTTCCTGTGAATGGGAAGGTAGGACAGTTCGTTTCTTTGTACCTTGTTTACTCCGTACATTGATGAACATAGCTCGAGACGAGCATATCGCAAGACTATGTCAGGCAGTTTGGGTATCACCACATGGCCGACAAATCATAGTTGGCCCTGTTAATCTACAAAGAAACTTCCGGATATATCGAATTGGCTATCTCATTTCCCCTTGTTGTCGCCTCCAATAGGAGTTAAGGCGTAGATTGTGGACGTAAAATGAAAAGAAGTTTATTTCAGAATGAATACCTCTGAGAAAGAAATAATGAGTCGCTTTGCAGCCCGCTGTCGCAAGACACCCACCAAAACCGAAGGTAAATTACTACGGCTAACTAGACAGAAGAAACGATCACTTGTAGCTTGCACCTCGGTGAAGGAAGTATAAACTATTCCATCCATCACGACAAAATATAGTGTAAGTTACTCTTTAAAGTAGTTGACAAACGAGTCGCAGTTGCTGATTAGGGGCTCATTTTCTCCACAATCCGCCACCTGAAAATCAAAAAGGCTAATTATAGTTGTCTCTGTTTTATAATACCGGCTGTCCCTTCGGAAATTCCTATTCCTCTCCTGAGGAGAAGCGAAGTACTAATGGTGAGTTGTGGCATCGGCTGTTTCTGTTAAATTCAGCAGAAAATACACAAAGTAGCTAGTGAGTGCCAAGTAGCACCAGCCGTTCTGCTGAGTGTTCGTTTCTAAAGGCGAGTATATACCGAGAATTTCTCGCATGCAACGTCCGCTCAACTGGCGTTTGTTCCATTGTATGGAGTAAGGTTGTTGCGAAGGACCTTTATCTGGGGTAATGCCCGCCATGGCGCTAGTCCGCATCGGTGCGCGTGTATCTTGTCCCTTTTTGGCAAGTTTGGAGCCACCTCGACTCTATCATATTCAAGAACCATTCGACGTCTCTATGGCTTCATACCATGCCTTTTCGATTTTTCTAGCTACTTTTATACGCTGTTCCACTTAGGCGGAATATCTAACGACCTATTCCCATCATGATAAGATACCCGCCAACGTTCCACACAGCAGTGACGAACAACAACTACTACTAAACAGCCACGCATCTACCTCCTCCACAAACACTCGTACACACAGCTGCGTCAAACCCTTAGCTTTCTGCCTCCCTTTCCGGTCTCTCCCAATATGTGGCGAGACCGCACTAATCTGTAAGCTCCGTGTGTCATCCAGCATGCCCCATTCTTTTCCTGACCATGCCGCTCTGGCAGATATATCTCCTACCGCCAATCCTTTACTCACCACCCGTCGAAAAAGCCGCGATACCTCGGAGCTTGGAATGACCATGCAGACTCCTCATCGATATCGGAGGAGCGGCGCGGACTTATGGCTGGTGGTGGGTTCGAGGATGATGGCGACGCTGTCATTGAAATGGACCTCCTCCCACCAAGATGGGTCGATATTCAAGATGAAGTAACAGAACTATTAGCTGGAGTGGCCCAGAAGTCGGCGCGGTTAGATAAACTCCACCAAAAGCACGTTTTGCCTGGATTTGGAGACGAGGATGCCAGAAGGGAAGAAGAGGGTATAATAGAACAGTTAACACAAGATATCACCCGAGCGTTCCACGATTGCCAGCGGGCGATTCAGAGAATCGAGACCATGGTGAAGGAACAGAAACAGCAAGGGGGAGTCAGCAAGAGTGATGAGACGATGGCGAAGAATATTCAGATATCACTGGCATCAAGGGTTCAGGAAGCCAGTGCTGGCTTTAGGAAGAAGCAAAGCACTTATCTGAAGAGTAAGCTCACCCTCCTCCAGGGCCTTTACAATGCAGAAAAGGTCAACTAATTCTTGTTTTTGCGCGAATGCAGAATTGCGAGGCCTGGATGGAATGACGACGCCGCTAGAGCGGTCCGCAACACCCATACAAAATCCATATATGGATCCGTCCCTGATAGAGTCAGACGCCGACAAATCCTACTCACAATCGACCCTCCTCCAAACATCCCAGAAACAACTAACCAGCAACGATGCCGCTATAATGCAACGCGAGCGCGAAATCAACGACATTGCGCGCGGTATTATAGAACTTTCTGATATCTTCCGCGATCTGCAAGCGATGATTATAGATCAGGGCACGATGCTAGACCGCATCGACTTTAACGTGGAGCGGATGACGGTCGACGTGAAAGCGGCAGATAAAGAACTTACAGTCGTACGTTTTTGCATGCTCTATCTCATAGCCCCTCTTCTTTCTTTGATATTTAAACAGATGAATACGTATTGTTTCTACTATTTTCTTCGAACTGATCACCTCCTACAACCCCTCCAAAATAGGCTACCAACTACCAAAGACGCACCACGAAAAGAAAAATTCTCCTCCTTCTATTCCTCCTCGTCGTCGGCATGTTCATCCTCCTCCTCGTAAAACCAAAACGAAGCAGTAACACAGCGCCAACCCCGGTCCCGCCCCCGGGGTCGGAGCAACCAGCTTCACTGCAGCAAGATCAAGAGCAGCGGCGACAAAGAAGCCAAAGATACCTCAAAGCAGTTCTCCCGTATGGCAATAGTTACACATCAGTAGATTCTCCCCCATCCCTCTCATCATTACATTCTTCATTCCGCCATCGAAGAAACCGGTTCTCGAGGGATTCCTGGATCGTTGCGCCGGATATCATAGATGTACTCTGAATAATAATGAGAATAATATATAATATAGATACATAGCAGCGTAGCGTAAAGCAGGCTTGAATCAGCTACCCTTTTGCCTTTTTTTTTTTTTTTTTTTTTTTTTTTTTTTTTTTTTTTGGCCGTGGGGGGCGGGGGGTGGGCTAGTTGCTCTCCTCTTTTTACTATTTACCGCAATACGACGGATGCAACATGTGCATGTTCGTTCTTCTCGCCTTCTCCCCCCAACCCCCACCAGAGTGCGTTATTTGTATGGGATTGGGTACGTGTATATAATATTCGATTCGGATCAATTCTCATTTCCCTACGGAACGTTAACCTTCTAAGCTATCATCTCTCCTGAAGTTGATGTTTTTCGCTATGTCTGGTCCACCTTTTCCCAAAGGAAATACAATAATGCTAAAAACGGATCGAACGCTTCCCCGTTCATTTGAAAAGCCCAATAGAAACCGGCGTAGCAGAGTAGAAAAGAAGGCGAAAGATCATGCGATAAGTAAAAAGACAGAAAAATAAAGAAGAGACAAAAGAGAAAGTAACAAAACCAAAGCAGCAACCCTAGCATTCATGGACTCAGTCAATAACGCCTCGCCTCGATCTATCCCCACCGATATCCTCCAGAGGGACGTACATGGTCAAGCTACAATACGAGCTAGGCCTAATACTTGTTACTTTCCTGCCTCAATAACTCCGCAACATCGTCATCCAATTCCGCCATCACGTCCCCTCCCGTAGAAAATCCCGGGTAGTCGTCCTGCTGCGCATGTGGATGTGAAACCTTGCGCTTCTTCGCACTCGATCCGTTCGTATTCGCCAGGTTTTCTGACGAGGGGGACTGTCCCGCATGTCCATGCCCGTGGAGTGCCGCGAGCGTGGACGTTAGATCCATTGTGGTGGGCATAATTGGTGTTGTTGCATCCTGACTATCCACGGCCCCTTGTTGGGGGAGCAGCGGCGTTTCCGTGAAATATTGTGAGAGAGGAAGCTCTGCATGGCTTGGTTGGGTGTAACTACCAATCCCCTCTGTGGGTTGATGTGGATGTTGATGCTGTTCATTGCCTGCTGGGTGTTGGTTTCGGTTAGGGGAGACAACGGGGGTGAGCGCCTCGGCCGGCGGGGGTGTCAGAGCTTCGACGACAGGGCGTTCAAGCTCTTCACCCATCAAACTTGGCGTTGTCGATTCAGCATTGCCGTTCCCATGTGGCGCTGGCGAATTCTCTACGGACAAGCCACGCATAATAGCATCCTCGACATCCCTCTTTTTACCTTCCGTCTCAATTTTGCGCGCCGCCAATTGCTCAGTAAGTGCCTGTTCCTTCGCCAACGCTGCGCGGTTCGTGTCAAGGAGCTTCTCAAGCCCTTGGATCAAGCTCTGACGTGACTTGATGATTTCGGAAACAGAGCTTTCTGCATTTGCCAAAGACTTTAGAAGTTGGCTTAGTCGGGCAGCGTGAACGGGTGGGGTAGGGGTTTGAGCGGAGGGGTCGTTCATTTTATCATATTCGGTGTTTGCAGCTGTAACGGCGGCAGATGAGGCGACTGTGGCCTTGGAGACAGCGGTTTGTAGCGGAGCTAGAGGTTGTAACTCGGTTGGAATCGATCCGGGCGAGCTGGAGAATAGAGAGCCTCCTAGTAATGGTTTTTTACCGGACGATTTGGATTTATCCACCTCTAGGGAAACCGGTTAGTTCGTGTGGAGGGTAGGTTGGGACCAGAGGTTTGGGAAAACTAGGAGAAGACAAACCATCAACTCGAGCCTCCACAGCCTGTTGAATAGGTTCCTCGAAAATGTTACGTTGTCGCCAGACCTCAATTACACGCCTTAACTTTCGCTGGATATCATTTGAGGCTCCCTTAAACGCGATTGCAGTCGCATCCGCAATGATCTGGGGAAGATAGCTTAGAAAAAAAGGGGCCGATAGATAAATAATATGAACAAGATTTAGGGGAAATAACTCACCGGAGAGAAAGCAATGAGAAAATCCTGCTTTCTCTTTGCCTTAGACTGTTGCGCGACCTCTGGCAAGCGGGTACGAGCAAAAGTTAGCACACAAATCCTCATCGTCGTTTCTAGAAAACAAGGTACGGGACATTAAACCCACCATTTGCCAGGTATATAAGATTCAAACGCTTCGGGGGATTCGAATCGCGAAGTTTCTGTAGCCATAGCTGCGCAGTGCGGTCTGCATGCCTCCTACAACACAACGACTCAGGTCAGCAATGTTTGTGCACGCGAGTAATGTGTTGGATATGGAGGTGGGGAACGAGGACCTGTGAAACATGACCCATTGGGCTACTGTGACGATGGATTCCTGGGTCTCATTGAGCGCAGACAGCTTAGCCTTAACGGCATCATCGGTATATGACATCGTATGAGGGTGTTTTTGGCGAAAGGCCGGGTCGGGGATGCCAGTGTCGCGAGCTTTGTTTGGGTAGTAGGGATAAAGAGGCCGAAGTTGGATATATTTGGGTTATCGGGTTGGGAATGAGATAACCGCTGGTGAAATTGAGTTCAGATAGATAAATAGCAGGATATAAGTGGAAACGAAGACAGATAGTAGCTAAAAATGAGCATTTCATCCGGTCATCATTCTCTGGAATATATCAAGATAAATGAAATGAAATGCAAATGAAGCTGGGATTAGATGATAATAATAACTTTGGGTTGTTGCTGGCCAAGTCTCACCGCCTTGGTGGTTCATTTATCGGCGGCAGAATTCATCCCCGACAGCCAGCTGTAACCATCAATCCTCCAGTTATACTCCGTATATCTCAACTTACAAGCAACAAGCAACTAACTGCGATTATCCGCCCCAACTCTGGCTATATCTTCTATCATTCCGCTCCTCAATCGGCGTTAATTACCCCTCCTCCTCGCATTGCCCTTTCTCCCTCCCCGCCCTCCGCCTCCATCATGGCTGACCGGTTCCCATCTCTCGACGACTTCGCCGCTGGTATGATACACCCTCCATCTGTACTCCAGAAACACCCCTTTTTGACTCGCGATATTGAGAGAAATTAGGTCAAACAGAAGCTACAGGCACCAATAATAGCCCAGGAACAACTGCTGCTGAGGGTAACGACTTCCTAGCTCGCGAACGTGCTCTCCTAGGCGACGACGCAGATCAGTTCACTACTCCAAACGACCAGCTTCAGACATCAGCCACGGTGGAAGATGCTGCCGAAGATGATCTGCTAGCCGGTGGAGGAGGCAATGACTATCAGCCAGGCAATAGCGAGGGCGGAGATGTAATGGGTGGATTTGAATCGTCTTTTCCCGCCCTTGAATCACAGAATGAGGTACATACAATATTCAGCGCTCAAAGACACCACCCACTAACCTTGATTTATATACAGCAAGTTGCACCAGGCGGGACCATCACGGGCACCAGCTCAGCTTTCCAACCCTCATACTCCACATACAAACAACCAGAAGAAGAGCCTGAGGCAGTCCGGTGAGCGGGCCCCCTCCTCTCCCCTCTCCTTATTTTTTATCCCCTCAACCGTAAAATAGAGGAATACCGCCTAACCTGTCCTCCATCAACCCAGTGAATGGCGCATAAAACGCGATGAAGAACTCACCCGCCGCTCCGCGGCCTCTGCCGAGCGCAAAGCATCCACCATCGCCAAGGCCCAACAGGACATCGACGACTACTACGAATCATATAACAAGCGCACAGACCGCGCCAAGGAGAGAACGCGCAAGGAGGCGGAGGAATTCTTGGAGAACCGCGAGGATACGGCTGCGGGGGGAACCAGCTGGGAGCGCATTGCGAAGTTGGTGGATGTTAGTGGAAAAGGGTTGAAAGGGGGTGCGAGTGGGTCGGGTAAGGAGAGGTTTCGCGAGCTACTTATTGAGTTGAAGAAGGATCAGGGGGCCCCGGGGGCTGCGGGGGTTTGAGCAATTTGTGGTTTGAGAATTTGGTGGATTGGTTGACGGGGTAATAAGGGCTGCGTGTGCGCGTGCGGCGTGGTGTGCAGTGTGAAGGAGGGATGTAGACGGTGGTGAAAATGAGAAATGCGGATAAGAAATGATGTCTGGATTCGACCATATGTCATCCGCGCACAGTGGACAAAGATACGATAATCGAATCCATGTTTTTTCATATCGGCCCCAAAGAACAGAAATGTAACGGTACGGTACGGTACGGAGCGGAGCCCTTCAACCCACTGTTACGCCTTTTATTATACAAATAAACCGGGGGAATGTGATGGGTGAGTTTTAGGAGATTTGGGATAGCGCGATATCTATATCTCGATACAGGCATCACCCATCGATTGATGCGCATGAAACGAGCTGTGGTCTGACGCGCCCGATGTGTTATGAGGAACACCCACACACCCAGGGCCTTATCAATGCTTTCCTTTACAGATCTACATATATTCCTTTCCCTTTCCATCGACTTACCCTCTGCCATATTGACACCCTCGCTTTCCTATCCCCATTCCTATTTCCCGCGTGCTTTCGCTCGTCTTCTAATTGTATCATTCTTAAGATCTTTCAGTTTCCTTTACTTTTCGTCTTTTCATTTAACACGTATCCTTCTCTTTCTTATTCTTTCTTTTCCTTTCCTGTCTTTTTTTCTTTTTTTCCTTTTTGGCCTGTTCTATAATTTAGTATTCAGTTAAAGATAAACTGTCCTGCAATTCCAATATAGTTTCGCGTTCAGTGTTGTGTAAATATTAAGCCGACATTTAGGGAAACGGAGGCCTTGAAGGTAGAACATGAACATGGCCGTGAAAGTAAAAACACCTGCGGAGGTAGAAGCTATTATCAAAAGGCGAATTTTAACAGATGTCATTGTGTAGAAGCCATGTAGTAGTTCCCTCAAGAGATATAAAACATATCTTACAATGGCGTCATAGGTAAGAAAGAATTTCGGGCAGGAAGCAAAGATGTGTGTAATCAAGCAATAGCTACAGAGAAATGTTAGGACAGAAAAGCCAAAGAGGTGTTTCGAAGGGGGAAAAAAAATGGAGGAGAAAAGTTAGGCCATAACTGATATGAAAGGAAATATTCAAACAGAAGAGAGAAAAAGTTAAATTTCTGAACTCTTAAGCGTTAGGAATTGAGAGAAGGATGCAGAGCATTCTAAACTCGATACGTAATAAAATGGTGAGGGGAGGAGCGTGAAGAGGAGAGAAGTGAAAGCGGAAAGTCCAAAAAAAAAAAAAAAAAAAAAAAAAAAAAAGAGAGAGTACCCCGAGCATGAAGGCAGTTAGATGAGTACAAAAATGATATATATATTGCCAGTTAGCCACCTGCCCAAAGCAGAGGATGTATTTTGTCGGGCCAAAAGTAAAATCTCGACAGGTAATGTATATCCAACGAATATAGCTTAAGTTTATAACCAAAATATATATAAAAAAACATTTAAAAATATCGTCTTGGGCCCCATGCATAATAAATAATCTATCCATGGGCCGTTGTGACTTTCTACTTCGACTCGAAGCTTGATAACCCGCGACTAGCACAGTTGCACTGCCTTTATTTGAATCATGCCCTGAGGAACGAATTCGTATCGCTCTGTGGATTAACGTCGATACTCAAAGAAATCCCAAGTTTAAAAGCAAAGAAGAGGAGGGAATATGTCCAGATCATTTCCTCCATCTTTCACTGTTATGTGATGTGTGTTGAAAAAGGATCGATAATCTCCAAAATATCCCCCATATATGGAAATGGTACTCCTCAGAAGGAGCCAAACATCTGGCTGTAAATGCAGTTTCCTAACCGTTCTGCGTATGCGGCTTGAAAAACAAAACAAGAGAAGCAACCAGAAAGGAACAAGAGCCGGGAAACGGGTTATTATTACGCCACCACGGCTGTTAGAGGGGTGGACTTCTCAGTTTGTGGCTGTCGTTCTTCTTCCCTGAACATTAGATTCTTCATCCAATCCACAACTTTTGCGCATAAGGGATCCACGTAGAGAACCCACGCGTACGCAACGGCGTAGAGGATGGCATAGAAGATCGGAAGAATGAACACGAATGCAAATGGACCCGACCGAGAAAGTTGAATGATGTTCCCCTGAGCATCTGATAACGGGTTTGTTGCTGCTGCATAGCCATAAGCCATCCAGACAAGTACGGTCCTCATGAGGGTGTTGTGTAGCAGGTACACGGGGAAGGAGGCGCGTCCAAGGAAGTTGAAGACTGGGTGGGTTAGGACTTTTCTAGCGTTGCGGGAGAAAAAAATGCCAATCATGAGAGTTGTTGTGCCGACGGAAACCCAGTAGCGGTTTATGTCGGTGCGCTCAGGGACGATCTGTTCCATGGACTCTCTCATGGTTCGAGACCAGTAAGCCCACTCTACATGTTCTTGTGGGTAGCTACACATGAAAAGGCCAATGATGATGATGAGGGAAGGTACAGGCTTGGGAAGCAAGGATGTAGCACGAGAGCCCATATCCACCTGGAGCTGCGCCAGTAAAAGGCCGGCGAATATGTTTATTCCAACAATATCTAGAGTGGTAAGTGTATTAGCTTGGGGATCCGAGCGGTAAGACAGAGAAAGCTAAATAAGTAGTAGAGAAGGGAGGGATTCTTACAGTCTCCGATACACCAACTCCAGGAGTAAAGAAATATGGTGATAAGGCGCCAATACCGGGGTGTGAGAAGCATCATGGCCAAAAGAGCCAGATACACACGGAATGAACCTTGCAAGAAATACACAAGTGTCCAGTGTGTCCCATCGTATTCGCCTGGACCACTGTGCCAAAATAAAATCAGAGCACGGATCAGTTTCATAAAAGCCTCTCGAAGAGACGCATCTGGGGGATGGGCTCCGGCCCGAATCCAGAGGGCATCAATCCGTGAAGCCATGTGAAAAGCATTAAGCTGAGACAGGAGCCAAGCAATACAGGTAGCAATGGCTGTTGGTATCACTAGCCGGCCGGTGCGGGTAAATGTGCTCCTTGCCAGATTGACCAAGGCCCCGGAGGTGTTGTTTGCACGGGCATTCTTGATGGGATTGAGTGAGTTGACGAAGCCGGTAATGATGAAAAAGATAGCCACTGCAGCACGCCCACCAACAATGAGTCTAAAAAAGGGGAGTTGGAAGAAGAGAGGCCCAGCACCCTCTTTGGCGGTGGGGTTGTGTAGAAAAGGAACAAACGTAGTGCATATATGGCCGGTAACGACGACGAAAGACGCAACACCCCGCAGACCCTAGAGAGCAGCAAAGCGCACATTAGACAAAAGTGATCAAGATATCGAACAAATTTAAATGGGGATATTTAGAGAGAAAAAGACCGGAAAATACATACATCAACCCAGTTGTCGTCTCTCTTTCTAGGGGAAGCCATGGTGGGCGTATTAGGGAGAATAGACAGGAGGGAGGAGAAAGGGCGGGAGATACGGGCGAACATTGTGGAAGAGAAGTGGATTATATCATTAGAAGTGAAATGCAACAAAGGTGATATCCTGTTTACATCGGTAGTAATATTTTATTTCTTGGGCACCCTTAAAGAGAGCATAATATGTGCTGCTGTATTCTGGATATGGACCAGCTGATCGGCATTGACTTTGAGGGTCGAGGGCGGCTTAAAGGGGGAGGGAGCGAGGAAGACGGAAAGGAATAGAGCAACGAACGAGTTAAATGTTTGTGAAAATAGAAAAGGTTGTACGGGGTATGAATAACGATATAACGAGTGTCTGAATGTCCCAGGTCCTCAGTGCAAAGTTGTCAGAGGAAGGCAGTGGACATGTCAACGAGAACAAGCGAGACACCCAAGCTGCTCCGGGCTGGAGGCTAGGATGTTTTAATATGCTCCAGGGCGACCTGACCAATAAATATGCACCGCAGTGACCCACAGGGATGCTTTAATATTACCAAGATCTTGCAAGCGAGAGTTTTATTTTGTCTGCGGCGCGTCTCTCCTGAACATCGTCAGCCTTTGGAATGATAAAATAATAAATACGACCTGAAGGCCCAGCCATGTATGATACAGTTGTCAGTTGTTCCGTACTCCGTATTCTGTACTCCTTCAAGAATATGATAACGGACGTGATATCAGGCTGGGCCCCTGATCTGCGCTACTAAGCATCATATTGTCAGATAGGGAATTTATCCAGGTTTGCCCCTTGCTTGCGCCCATGTTAGAAAACTGGTTGCACTGCCAGTACTCGATGGGGGGCTGGCTACCTTGGGTAACTCAAAAAACTCGGGCATCTCTCTCTCTGTACATACCCACTTTACGACGCCGTGGTTGTGCGACCGACCGTTGGAACAGTACTCCGTATATAAATTGGCCATTCTCCCTGAAGCTCGTATGCCATATCAATGACGACTCGCCCTTGATCGAAGAGGACGATTATGCAAAGTAATATGCCATGTGGCCTCCCTGGAAAAATTTAACTACTATTTACTTGGAGAATCATTGACCTTGATTTTGAGAAGTCTTGCTTGGTTTTTCCTTGCCCTGATTCCCAGTTGCATCCAGGAACCAGGGCAAACTTCCAATTCTTCATGCTTATTCTGTAAGTTAGCCATCGCTGACCCCATATGTTTCTTGAACTTTGGGTATGGCCCGATCCAATCAACGTGTTACTATGTAAATGTAATAAAAGCAAAGCTAATCGTTGATTCTACCAGCTACTACGAAAATAGCGGATCCAATCAGCGATTAGACCTAGAACTATGTCCATGTTCATGTATCTATGTACTATATTTATTCTAACTTCTCCGTAGAAGAAGTAGAAGAGAGAACGAAATATTTGCCTGTCAGGTCAATTGGGATCCGTAAAACTCCTATTTTATGTACGTGCCGGGTTACAGTTGACCAACTGGCCCGGCCGGCAAAAATGCCGCTACAAAATTTCAAATCTTTTAAAGCTTTTTATTATTTATATATCTACAACATCAATAGGGTAAAGCATGCAAGATCCATTGCAATCTTATAATCTAAATACTCTAAATAATCTAAATAATCTCTATTCAGGTTCTTAGGCTTTAATCTCATGGTGCTGTTGAGATATAGTAAGACTTTAAAAAAGATTGAAGCTTGTATAGGAAGTTAGTAGTAATGCCCTTCCTGGTTGACGCGGCTGTTGATGGCAACGAAGTCCCTACCAAAATATCTGTGGGAGGTGGAAAGCTTGCTTGATTAAAGGGAGTGCAGCACGGAAGCTGAGTCCCTTATTCAAACGGCTTCAGACCCAAAAGCAACAAGACCTTGGGTTTCGGCAATCATGTTTCTGTGCTCACCGGAGTTCACCATCGTTATCGCCTGAGCCGATATCCCTGACAAATACTCCGTACATAGCTTCTCCAGCGCTAGAGCCTTCATTCTCAAGCTGCCGCTTGTCATCAATGCGTTCCCGTCATCATGGGTGTCCTGGGAGCCTCTGAGCTCCAATCATGATGGCTGGCGATGTTTTTCACACATGCAGGCATCGAAAATTTGGCTGTCAGGGCTTCAAGCTCCTTGGCAGATGCAGTGCGGGGAGAGATTGTGTCTACGCTGATAACTTTTCCCAGAAGGGACTGTCGTGCAAAACGTCTTCATGCTGATATCTAGCTCCACCAGGATTTTTTATATTTCTATCTTTTATTTAAATTTTTTTTTTTTTTTTTTTCCAGCAGCAGGTTTCTGTATATCTTGGAGATAAGTGAAAACGCAGTCATGATGGCACGCTTTTGCACCACATTCAACACTGTATGGCAAACTTCCTGGACTGAAATGTGCTGCTGAACCATCATCAAAGCGAAACTGTTTTCTCACACAATCTGCGAGAAATTAAAAAAAATAAGCATATGTAATCTCTTCAATGGGATTAAGTTATTAATTTCTAGAATATATGTTGTTTAACACTCGCAAAATTGTTTGAAATGTCTGGGGAAGATCGTGGTGTGTTCGTCTAACACAACCAACTCCCCTCCTACTGCGACTTTCGAGCTCAACTCCAACTTCAAAAATGTTATACTCAAGACGAAAATGTCGTCAAAAAACAAATCGTGGCTCTAAGTTATGATATAACTTTTTTTGGTTTAGCTGATGGGATCTTTCACCACAGATGGATCCAGAGCTGTTCTTTCAACTCGTGATGAGAGGCCCCAAGGGGCCTTGTCCGGCCAATTTGTTTTTTCCTTCTTTCCTTTTCCTTTTTCTTTTCCTTTTCTATTTTCCCTTTGTTGAGCATTTTTGACATGAAAGCCCTGCCACCCTATGACACGGGAATGCACTTATATATATCACAGCCTCTCTATTCGCAATTATTACGGAGTACTGATTAGCTCATCGAAGACAGCAGCTTCAACATGGAGATAGGCAGTGAGAGAAGCGGAATATATTTACAAATGAACCTTCTCAACAAATCTCCATCCACGCGGAAAAATCCCCATAGCAGCGTATTGTGAAGACGCAACACATACATTACCCAATTTTTCGCCAGTTGTCTGCAGAAGTACTCCGTATAATTCTCCTCGCAGACCTAAAGATTTTCGAAAATTGAAGACGACGAGCAATATTACCCAAAACTTTGATGGATCAAAATTAGGAAGCTGGAAACCTTTTTTCTTTTTTTTTTTCGAAGCGGCCCCTGGTAGCGTCCCTTGTTGTGGCCAATAATAGCCAATTCCAATAACTTAGCCGGAGGTTTGTTTTCCTTCACAGCAGCGAATGTTACTCCGTACAGCAACACGAAAGAGGCTGTTGACTCTGTCCGAAGGGGGCAGCCTTCTATTCTGTGATTCGTTGTGTCATTTGTATTGTTCAGAACACGAGGTCAGACAATTGTTGTTTTCGGAAAACATATATAATAAACAAGGGTCAAGTTTCAACCCCCCAGGTACTCCGTACTCCGTATTACTACCACCCCATTTGTTCCCGCCATGTTCGCGGGCCGAGTTACGTGTTGACACGACATGAACGATTTACTCTGTACTCCGTGCTCCCCGTACTCTGGGTATAAATGTCTAACGGCCTTGTCGCCAGCATTATACGGACGAACAGGGGTATATATATACACATGTATATATTATGGGTGGAAAGCTCAGCCACAATGGCAATCATGCAAGCGATATATATCAGAAAAGAACAACATGAGAAACCTGGTCATTCAAATTTACTGATTTGTGTCGTGAATTTGAATTGTGATATATAGAACTATATACGGAGTACATAACGTGCTATATATAAGTTCGAGAGTACGTAAAACGATTAGCTTGTGCCTCCAAAAGGAAAATGAACAAGAACTACTCCGTACTCCGTACTCTGTATGAACTTCATGAAACCAAGTTAGAGTATGACAATTGATCATTGTATCAATAACTAGATCAACACGTACACTGAAATGTCAAAATAATATTCCAAAAAAAAAAAAAAAAAAAAAAAAAAAAATAAAAATAAAAGTTATACATAAAAAAAATTGTCGCAGGGTCTATGTAATAATGGGAGCTCAAAGTATCGACATATGTACGAAGCACTTGCTCCAGATATTCACGTGGAGAAACTCAACACAGATAATTATGCATTCCCGGCCACCGCCAAAA
>LGRN01000088.1:0-75774 GCA_001883825.1 Emergomyces pasteurianus Ep9510 | reverse complement strand
TGTCGCTGTCATTGTCGCTGTCATTGTCGCTGTCATTGTCGCTGTCATTTTCACTGCCACTGCCATCATCCCTATTGCTGTCATTGTTTCCTTGGAGAAGAGGAAGCATGCAGATTGCACAATCCCCGTCTATGAGTTTGCGGGCGACTCGAGGCCGAGACTGAGGACGGGAACGGTGATTGAGGGACCGCAGAGGAGGTAAGGGGCGGGGTGTTGGTATTGATGAAGGTGATGGGGATGGGGATGGTGATGGGGATGGTGATGGGGATGGGGATGGGAGTGGTGCTGGTGGTGGGGATGGGAGTTGTGCTGGTGATGGGAGTTGTGCTGGTGATGGGGATGGGAGTTGTGCTGGTGGTGGGGACGGGAGTGGTGCCGGTGATGGGGATGGGAGTGGTGCTGGTGATGGGTGGGTTGTTGGTGACGCGAATGTGCGAGGCCTTCTGCTCAGTGGGGTTGAGGGTGGTTGCTGGTCAGAAGGGCTTCTAGGATTAATGTTTCTGGGGCTGCCTCTGGAGGTTGCTGGTATGGCTGTAGAGATATGACGATGAGGAAGAAGTGATGATGATGGGCCTGGCAATGGGATGGTGGATATGTTATTTGGTAGTGGGGGCCGTCGGATCGGTCCTGGTGGAGGGCTGCGCCCCGGGGTTGATCTGGCTACGGGTGTAGTGAGACGAGGTGTTTGTGTGATGTTGATACGGGTATGAGGGTATGAGGACGATGGGAGCAATTGGGCAGATGGTGAGGGATATGATGTCTGCGGACCTGATGTACCAGATCCGGCTCTGATGGGTGTTCGTGTGCCTCGCATTGGAGATGCCGTACTCGGGATTGATGAGGAGGTAGGAGCGCTGGCTGAATACAGACTTGGGTGGGATTCAGGTGGAGGGTTACTATTATAATATCGGTGTGGTAACGGGGTAGAAACAAAAGCGGCAGAACTGGCTGTTCTTTGTGCTCTCCGGGGCTCATGTCTCGGAGCTGATTGAAGACTTTCAATCGCCCCTAGATCGAAACGCGGCCCAAGTTGACGGTCCGGCAATGTCTGTGCTGGTGCATGATCATAAAAATCATCATTCTCATCCGGGAATGTCTGTGCTGGTGCATGGTCATGAAAATCATCATTCTCAACATACTCAACCACGTCGTGGTCATACAACGCCAGGTCGATGCCCATGCGCGCTTGATATGCGTAGATCTTACTCTTCCACCGCACCACAAAGCTTGTTGCTTGATTCTGGTGGTATCTGGTGCAGAGGATAAGAGGCGCTAATGACCAAAAGAAACCATCAGAAAGCGATTTACCACTTTCCAGATAATTCGAGCCCATGGCAATGAGACGGTTAGCAGCTGCACGATTGTCAGCGCGCGTCCTGTTGCGGCATCGTCGTCCTTGAGATGGCGCATGGCCTATACATTGGCAATCATCTGGGTAGACATCGAGAATCTCTGAGAGAAGGAAATCGTTGGAAGGCTCATATTGGAATGGAGCTCTTAAGTATGGTGGTAAGCCTCGGGGGATCTGATTTGTACCAGGGGGCATAGTGCTGTACACTGCTTGTGTTCAACTCGAGTTTTCTGTAGAGGTTTTGGCCCGCGAGATCAAAGGACGAGCAGTAGGTAAAATGGTGATCGTTCGAGCATTATTGCTTTAAAATCCTTACCTCGAGTTATTGGAACAGTCGGTAGAGTTATATAGCCGTCGCTAAGCTGGAAAATAGAGGTAGTCCATTTAGCTGAAGAATGTTAAAATTCAGCTTCTGCCACTGCGGGAGTGGTAAATATAGACTTACGGCACAGCCGCTCTGTCCGTTTTAGTTGAAATGGAGAAACATCTTAGCATCTTGAGAAGGGCGAGCGCCTGTAAGGTTTCGTGGTTAAACTAGGGAATCAAGGGTGTTGAGGCACGGCGCTTACAGCACTGGATGAGGCTGCTTGTTCAGATCATCAACCATCCCACCACCACAGTATGATAGGCTATGAATAGCTCGAAATAAAATGAGAGAAATACTAGCAGCCGTCGTGTTCTTCTGTAAAGCAGTTTCAAGGTTAATTACCCAAGGCCTAACAGTAGGTAGACAAGAAGCACTAGCGAATTCACGAACTACCAAATGGCAAAAAAAAAAAAAAAAGAAAGGGGCGGAAAATGAGATTAAAATCCAACATTGATACACTAGAAAACCGCATAAAATTAAACAAAGCATCCAGAAAAACAGACATTACTCCTCGCTCCAATTCCCGTTTTTCGGTTCATACTCGTCTTACTCACCCAACGGCGTCAGAACATGTGTTCTTATGCACCAGGAACCCACCCCCTCCGGCTAGGATGCACATCATCCATATCGTTCTTCGCTGGCGCAGGTTCTGAATCACCAGCCGGCTTCGCAGTATCAGCTTTCTTTTTCTGTTTCAGGGCTTCTTTCGCGGCGCGGGCGCGTTGTTCGGAGAGTTTCGAGTTCTTCTCAAAGATGCGCGCTTTACGAGTTTCGGATTTCGAACCACCACCACCAGCACTGATAAGGATGCATAAGTTTAGTGGTGTTTCAATAAGTTTGAGAACAAGTAATCACTGTTATGATTGGGAAAAAAGGTTCACTCACGTTAGTTCAACATTGATTTTTCTAGCAGGGTTCTTGCCGTCGTCAAATGAAGAGTGGTGGTATAGTTTCAGGCATGTCTTCATGCGATCGTAATGGTCAAACTCGATGAACGCGAAGCCACGTCCCTTCTTCCCGCCTTTCTCGCTGGGGAACCGAATATGGCTGGGTTCGATTTTTGCAAAATGCTTTTGCACAGCTTCCAGGGTTGTATGGAAAGGCAAGTTACCTAGATGGCGATGTTACTATACGTACTTCGAACTAAATTGGGGCATTACTGATATGGCGTAGTAAAAAGGAGGGTAAATACCGATGAAGACGATGAATCTCTGACTTTTCTTATCCACCTCGTGTCCGTTGCCACCGTCGATACCTTCATCAACACCATTCTCCTCAGTAGCATCGATTTCGACGGTAGATGGTTCTTCGGTCATCTCTCCATGTCCGTTTGTTTGTTGCCGTATTGATTCGCTCGGTTTTTTGTCAGTTTTGACCTTATGTTTTTTGCTCTTCTTCTCCTTCTTTTGGATCTCTGATGTATCTAGCACCTTTTCCAGCTCCCCCGGCTCTGTGCCCCCCTCCTCCACTTTCTCTTCGTCCTCTAAAGATTTTTTATCCTTCTTCTTTTCTTTCTTTTCTTTCTTGTCTTTCTTTTCTTTCTTGTCTTTCTTTTCTTTCTTCTGCTTTTTCTCCTTCTTCTTATCTATTTTCTCTTCCGCTGCTTCATCACCCTTTTTAGGCTTTTTCTCTTGCTTCGCTTTTTTTTCTTGCTTCTCAACATCCTCACCTGCAACACCGTTTGTCAATGGCGCCGCCTCGTCCATATCCTTCACCTCCACATCCGGGTTGTGGCCATTAATTTCAGCACCACCCTGAGCTTTCTCATCCCCCCGTTTGTTTTCCTTCTTTTCCTTCTTCTGCTTCTTATCCTTCTTCGACTTATCTCCCTTCTTCTCCTTGTCACTATTCTTAGATTTTTTCAGCTTCACTCCCGTAATTTCGACCGCATCATCTTCGACCGGGAGCTGGCTTCGTTTTCGTTTATCGCCCATATTTTTCTAGCAAAATGGATTTCCGATTGTGAACTCGAGCTCGAAAAATCACCAAATCTAAACAAACTTGTAAATGATTTTCAATTAGCAAATTGGAAACTGAAAATTTTTTCTGTGCAATTCAGAAATTCCCACCCTAACCGGGCAGTGTCAAGGCGCACTGTAATTTGAGATATAGTTATGTACTCACCAAATCCTTTTCTTCTTTTTGTCCTCTGGTGTTATTCCCCCGTTTCTACTTGGCAAAATTTATTCACTTTTTTCTTTTATTTTCTGCCCCTTGCCTGGTAGTAGTTAAGGCGGTGAGAATATATGGATGGTCCTAAACCATGCCACGTGATGACGAAGCCCTAAGTTGGAAGCAGGAGATACAATCATTCCTTTGGCAGGAGTTAGACGGAGAAAATTAGGCACATCTTGACAAGTGTATGATAAAGCCTAGCCAGTTTAGCTGTAGAAACGAGCACTTCCAGGTACGAAGCTGACCGCGCTTCTACTATTTCAATCGTAACGAATCCCTTTTGAAGAATTGAGCCAGGTAGTGAAGTTCTGAATTAACTATGACTCTGAAGTAATGGCCGATGGACACACCAAAAAGCTAGCTCTAAGTTTGCGCTCCAGCTATCTCGACTCTTTAAGCCAACGCTATTTTAGGTGATAACCATGAAGAATTGCTGTTAACCGGTATTCGGAATGTCCCATCGAATAGTCTAAGTCTACATCAGCCCTGGTCCCCAGTCCAGATATTTATTCTCTTAGGTGTCGGGTATTGATCGGCTTTGCTCTCCTTCCAAATCACGCAGGCATTTAACTGATTCCCGAGTCACAAGTTGATTTAATTTTGTTACTCTCCGAATCGGCTGTTTGAGGTCCCGAGAGCTGAGGAAAGGGCCTGTGTTTGTCATGGCGCGAATTTGATCAAGACGTTTGCCAATTTCAGATAAATGGCGAAGATGATATGTCCCCGAGCAGTATGCAGTAAGGTCTGGTTTGATTTTGGGCGGGCAGTGGGCGGGTAGCTTGTATACCCTCCATATACAGGCGCTGAACTGGTACGGAGTCCGCGAAACCATATTCAGAAAACCAGGATTTGGACCCTGTTATCGCCAGAAGTGTACCGGTCGCGTAGATCTGTGCGGTTGAGAAATTGAAGAAGAGGTAAATGTAAATCTTTCATGTCGAATATACCCCTATTCTTCTGGTCTACGTATGAGCCGTCGATGACAATACGTTTTAAGTGTGTAAGACTCAATTCCCCTGATATAATGAAGTCAGTGATTTGTGAATCCCGCTGAAGTAAAAGCTACCAACACTGAACTCACCAGAGCTAGCCAAATCATTCAATCGGACAGGAGTCCCAATCCCAATACCAACTCTACACAGAATTAGCGGCTATTGCTTGACACTGTCCAGTTAAGCCTACCTCGTTTTCTTCACAAACTCCTTAGCTTCAGCCAGTTTGATATGCTTGGCGAATAGTTTCGCGACAGCACAATCCTTGCTTTGGAATTGTCGAAGTGATCTAGGGAGAATACATTAATATGTGAAATGTACATGGCACTGAATGACGATAAACGACTCGAAAAGGAAATACCAACCTTGTAATATCCGCAGCTCTTAGTCCCGCAAGAGTAATCACAATCGTATGAGGGCTACCATTTTCTTCAGGGGCTGTTGAAAGGGAGTCGGGACTTCCTTTGTTTCGGCTATAAACCTTGAGAAATGAGGGTAGATTTTCTAACTTTCTTGGTGACTTCCATGAGGTCGTATCGAAAAACGCATGTTCTGTTCCAGGTCAGCAAAATTTCGGGAAGCGTTTCCTAATGACCGAAAATATTTGCATAAATTTTAGACGTATATCTCACCTGGAATATAAATATCATCTAATTCCACAGCGGTCAATTCGCTGTTGTGCCTCTTGGCCTGCTGTGCAAAGAAATCTGCCAGGAGAGGGCCGTCCATTTTGCCAATAGACTCGTCTATGCCATCCTTCTTGCCTGCATCTTTCGGGTCTTCAATAATCTGCTTTGTTCTCTTGCGCTTCTTCTTTTTGGTGCCACTTTCGTCTGCAGCTGCTGGTATTGCGATGGGAGCTGTAACCTCTGGCGGCTGGGGGTCTTCCTCATCTTCTCTACGTCTTTTCTTTCCAACCTTAGCCAAATGTTTCGGTTGCGCGGGCGACCCCATTGCGATATATACATTTAGGGTTTTTTAAAAAGAAAGTGCAGCGAAAATCATATTCCTTTCAACAAGAAAAAAAATAAATTCAAAAGTTTCACCTTTTCATCCATGTCAGGCTTAGTCAACATTTTTCCAGATTTACTAACTTAGCTAGCGCAGACGCACGGACGCTAGCTCTCTCCAGCTTCACAGACTGCGGGAGAAGAAACAAAACAATCGCAGCAACGCGTCGCAATGAACCAAATATACGGTTTTTATACAGGAGAATAAAAAAATTGTTCATATGCCTAGGTAGCCTTCAGGCTCTACTCTATCGTTTTGGGTGCGCTTGAACTCTCAACATTAATCATGTCATCACCCTCCAAAGATGGCGGTGGCAGGACCCCTCAAAGCGGGCGGAATGGAAACTCTCCAGATCAAGAAAGCCCTTTCAATGTCGTATGTCAACAGTGATCCGGGTTGCAAAAAATGCAGGAGGGATATTGACTAAATTATTTTGTCTATATTTTTTGGCCTCCTTTTAGCTTCACCAACTCGCCGGAACGATAAGAAGAAACCCAACGACACCCGCCGCAATTACCGCTCGCCGTCCGCTTTCTGCCAACAGAGCTTCCGCAAGACGCACCCCCAGTGGCACATATACTGGCTCCAACGTCGCCCCTGCAACTCCTCATGCACTACGGGCGTTGCAAAGACGCGCCGCTACATATACTCCCGGCCGGGATAGGAGGAAAAGCGGACGGGTACAGCGAGAAACGCCGATGGATGTATTAAGAAACCTGGGAAAAGGTTCGTTAACACGAGCTCCTATGTTTCTTACTTTGATGGGAAGCGACTCTTTACTAAATCGCCATGTTCACTGCAAATCTAGTACTGGCTCCCGTCACCCGACCAGTCTCATCATCACCACATGAAGAGCCAGAGAAACCACCTCCGCAACCGATCGATGATCTTGATGAAGAACCTGATCTTCCAAGACCGAGACTCTCGCTTCCGCTCCGAGATATGATTGTAGAGGACGATGGTAGCCCAGAAATGCAGCCTCCAAGGTTGTCATTAGCTCTGGATGAAGATATCGATCTCACTTGGAGATCTATTGAAATGCCAAGGCGAGATCGGAGTATACAAGATCGAGCTACTCTTTCCAGAGCAAGCATGGGAAGCAACAGGTTCAGTGATCGCTTTGGTGATCTTAGCCGAATGGAAGATCTAGAGGAAGTAGAAGAAGTGGACTACACGATGGTTCGTGGAGAGGATGATGATGATCTTGGACCAGATACAGGGCCTGTTTATGATGCAGGGTAAGCATCCGTCAATTTTTCTTCATGTATTCAAGGCTAATTATTACAAAAGTGGCGAGACTGAAGATTTGCGACGTTTCAACCTTGACTTTTCTTTCCCAACACCAGACGTAACGACCGCTGAGATACCTGGAAACCAACTCGAGCAAGAAAATGAGGATTTTGCACTTGATATAAATCCTCACGTAGATACCGGCTTTCCATCGTCTGATAGCGTTGTCGGTGGAGGAGGTATTGAGCTGGCAATTCAAGATGATATTTCTAGGCCTATGCCTCCTTCAAGCAGCCCAGAGCCAGTGCCAGAAGACAAGGGAACAGGCAGCAAGAGGCAAAAGGTATCACGGCATGGTATCCCCGTGCCGCGTTTGCCGTCCGGTATTGTCAAAAAGCTAGCCACTCGGTTTGCCCGGAGTGGAGGCGGAGGAAAGTCAAGAATTAGCAAGGATACCCTAGCCGCCGTTGAGCAGGCGACAGAATGGTATTTTGAGCAGGCGAGCGATGATCTGTCGACATATGCGAAACACGCGGGCAGAAAGACAATCGATGAGACGGATGCCATTACACTCATGAGGAGGTAAAGTTCCCCCCATTTCCCCCGGTTTGAGTCTTCTTTTCATCCTCCCAAAATTCAGAGCTATATTCTTAAATCCCAGACCTAATGCGAGACACAGACAACGGCATATTGGCAAAAACACAACCATGTTTGCGCTTGCGCAGAAACATCTCCCCAAAGAGCTTCTGCAGGATATCCGACTTCCAAAACGTTGAAATCGCTAGAACCACGCCAAAGGCACTCTTTAGACTTTTATCAAATTTCCAATCCCAGGAAATCCAATTCGCCCCTATGAAGAGTGGAGAGATTTAAATGTCTCGAGGTTACCAGCCTTTATTATGTCGCACCCGCCGAGTTATCTCATTTGGCTTCTTTCTAACAACCATCCAGAACATTATTGTTGTAGCCAACGACAAAGCATACCTGGGGTCCCAATTAATACTCAGATGCAAAAGCAGGAGGTCTGCCAGTAGGGTTGAGCAGACGGCAAGGATCACTTACCATGTTGCGATATACTGGGCGTGATTGTTCCTGAGATTAACCTCAGGTGCGCGCCCGATAGGAATACCATTCGCTTCTCTATGATATATTGTGAGGAGTTCCGGGTCTGCATATTCGATGGTCAGGTGTCGGGTCATGAGATTCATAAAGCGGAGGGATTAGAGGGGGGTGGGATTTTTTACGCATTGTCTCTTCAATCCAAATTGGCTGGCTACCAGTAAGATCTGCCATCTCCGCTACATCCGGAAAATAGAACTTTCCCTCTTCTGGTTTATTGTCCGGGGTAAACATATTTTTCTTCCATGGTGCACGTAGTAATCCTTCCACAGTAACTTCTCCCTCGGGCAAGCCCGCCTTCCTATCTCTTTGGTCTTTACGCTCCTTTGCGATCCAGCCTCGATTCACTAGTACTGTGCTCCCGGCATCGCCTCGCTCTAGGGGTGTGATGACTAGAAACCCATCTTTGCCCTCGTTCATACGGGGCCCGATAAGCATTTCTTGGTCGTGTCGTAAGCGGCCAGTAACATATACACGGCGATAGTCAAAGTCGGCGATGGCTTCTGGGTCGACGACAGGTGGAAGAGGTAATGGGGGTTTCACGAGACGGTCCTCGAATTTTGCGATAAGTTTGGTCTTCCAATCTAAACGCTGGACTTGCCAAGTTCCGAGAACAAACGCAGTAACCGGTATGATGGCTAATAATTGTAAATATTATTGAGGCAAATTAGCCATTAGCAATATGCTTTCCCATGGCAGTTATAGCAAACATCATCCTTAAATTGATTCTAGCTTCTGCAGTATCCATATGGGTTCGGGGAACGTACCTAGAATTATCAATCCTGGGCCATGTCTCTTCCCCGTTTTCACGAGCTTTGCGGGATTGTCCACGACAGACATCCAGCTTGGATCGTCGGCTGGCTGATGAGCAAAGCGGACCTGTTGCTTCCTCCAGCAACGCGCACATATTGAATCCGCATTCAGCCTCCGGTTTGTCGTCCGTATTTGCTTACCAGAGACTACGGATGCAAATCTCTGCAGCGGGGAAAATGAGGACTTCATTAGGAATGCAAATATAATTCAATCGTAAATAGTAAAAACGCAAGAAGATCAAATATACTAAACAACAAAATAAACTGCCAGTTGGGGCTTCAAATGAATGGCTGGTTTCTCTCCCACTTGGAAAAATGGCGGAGTACTAGAAATTTGCCTGGGCAGAGCCGAGGAGCCAGCTTGGCCCGTGCACCGCCCATATTACCCTCTTTGCATCATCACAGGAAAGCTCCACAAGTGCTTAAATACTTAGCTGGTTATGCCCGCGTTCTACAATACATGGATAGCTCAGCCATGTTTTATGAAGGAGATTTACAGAGTGGTATAGCCCTTGCTGTCAGCGAGGCCAAACATGTCATCTGTTTCGTGCGAGGTGTGTACTTTACTACTTTTATCCCCCTCCACCCTTCGACTGCACCATCCCTGGTGCATACCTCTGTGGATATTAAATGCTGATGAATGTGGCGACCTTGTCGCAATGTGTCTAACCTAGACGACAATGATGAAAGCGCGAAATGGCAGAATGAGTACCTGCCAGATGAGGAGGTATGAAATTTCGTCTATTAAATCAGACATGAAGGAGGGATGTGTCGATTTGCGCTGACAGGTAACTCAATTCAAGATAGCACCATTAATGAAGTCGAAGACCATCTCTCTGCGAATTCAGGCGGGCTCAGTTGAGGCAGGTTACCTGGCTTCCTTTTGTCCTATAAGCAGAGTACCGACATTGGTAGTTATAAAGTGAGATTTCATCACCCGGGATGATGATGTCCTGCGAGAGCATAGCTCTAACAAATGGGATTTTAGAAACGGCATACTACGAGAAGTTGTCGTATCGGGCACTACCGAAGATGAATTTAAACGTCGATTGAAAAAGGCGCTCGAAGATGCCTCCGATCCTCCTCCCCAGGTGGCTCCACAGCCAGTGCAACCGGACAATAATAGTTCCCCTGGAGAAAGTACCCCGGTATCCTCAGCCCCCCTTTCAACGCATACCCCAGGCCACGACTCGGAGTCTATAGAGGAGGAAGGAGCTTCTGAACGGACAAGAAGGGAGAGTATACGAGCTGGCAAACGACGAGCGGAAACGGCCGAAGCACCGCACCAGCCCGACGCAGTTCCAGAATCACAAGCTCAAAGCTGGAGGTTAGAGCAGCGGAAACGAGAACGGCAAAAGAAAGAAGAAAGGGATCGAATATTAAATCAAATAAGGCGCGATACTGAAGAGCGGAAAGCGAGAGAGGAATCGCGAAAAGACCATGTCCCGTTGTCGGCATCTGCTGAGAACAATTCCCTGAAAGTAGTTGAACAACGACCACAGCCGAAAGCCAGACCAAACCAATTCCGCCTTCAGATACGTCTCTTCGACGGCAGTTCGGTACGCTCGAGCTTCTCACCCACTCAAACCATCCAAAATGACGTACGCCCCTGGCTCGACAGCCAGCGCTCAAACATTGACGCGCCTTATAATTTGAAACAAATCCTTACTCCGCTCCCCAGCCGGACAATATCAGTCGCAGAGGAAGATCGAACACTTGAGGAACTCGGCCTAGGTCCCACTGCAAACCTAGTAATGGTACCTGTGCGTACATACACAGAAGCATATGCCTCTGTGGGAGCCTCTCTTCCCATTCGAGCATTATACGCTGGCTATGGCCTTGTTACCGGCACGGCTGGTGCTGTAGCAGGAGCAATTGGATCAATCCTGGGTATGTCTCAGGGGTCAGCCACAAACACCGAGCCAGCGGCATCCGAGTCGCAATCCGTTGCAGAGGCACCTAGTGGTGTTAGTTTGCGCGGAGGTAGGAATGGGAGGTCGAATGTGAGAACCCTCCATGACAGTGACGATGATGATCGAGAGGCACGCCAGTTTTATAACGGGAATCAGGTATGGATATACACTCCCAATCCTACATTTTCAGATACAACGGGGCGGCCTCTTCTACAATACATATTTGAAGAGTTCATTTTCGAACCTAAGAGTGCTGACATAGGCTACCCTCCAGTTAAATTTCGAACCCCGTAGAGATCAAGGGGAGGAGTAAGCATGGGAAATGCTCTTGCCCATAGCAAGCTCCGCTGAACTTCCATATCACTGTCTAATCGCGTCTCAAAACACATCTCGTCTACGTTCTAAATGGAGTTTGGGAGCACTATGTTATTGCCGACTAGCACCATTTCATCATCAAGCACGATAGTCTTCGGTGTTATCCCGTTCACGTTCATTCCATCACCACATCAGCATATTGAAAGCAGGACAAAAGGCGTTGTGGGAATGAGGATTTTTCTTTTTTTTTTTTCTCCTGCTTTCTATTTGTTTCTTTATGTTATTATTAATTTTTATGTGGTAACCATGTCAGAGCTTCACTTCTCATGAAGGTGAAGAAAGCCTATTTGTGACGTGCCTGACAAACCACAGATGTTCGTTTATAGTACAAACCACAGAAGAAATAAAGGACAAAAAAAAACCAGGTTCAATCGAATCCTGATCGATGGTAATGTACGCTATATATATGAAAACATGATGTTCACGATTCTCTCCTATCCACCGTTATTTCAATACGACTGGTCCAAACCAGTTACCGAAACCCGGGAGGAAAAACCATATCATCTAATACGGCTTAGCAGCCTGCTGGCAAGCTTTCTAGATAAATAGTTAGCATCCGTAGTACAATCACTATCCACCTAACAACACAAAGTAACCCTTCCCAAAAAGAAAGGGTATTTGAAATCCGTATCACGTACCAGCTGATCCAAATACCACCCGCAAATGGTCATGTTGCCCTGGTTATCATCCATGCACTTTCTGAAAGCTCTCGCATCGTTATCGCACGCAGGTGTTTCAGCCCAACCGCTGGTTGCGCTGTTGCTCTGGTAGAGACCGCTGTCCATCTGTTGGGGTGGTGCTTGTTGGGGCTCAGCTGGGGCGCTGGAGCCACCACCGAAGAAACCGCCGATGGCATGGCCGATGGTGGAACCGACGGCGACACCGCTAGATGTTTAACTCCTGTTAGACTATTTTTCCAGCACTTCTTTTATCCTCCCCGCGATAATATTCATCCCATTTTATCCGGGGGGCTCAGGAAACGGGCACTTACGCAGCGGTGGAGGCCATCTGGCCGAAAAGGCCCGGTCCAGTGCTCTGCTGCGCAGGAGGGGCCTGAGCGGCGGGTGGGTGAGCAGCAGAGGTTGCTGGTGGATGAGCAGCTGTAGTAGCGGAGCGTTGCTGTTGGGCGGGAGCAGGTCTGGCGGGAGCAGCAGTTGGTCTCGAGGGAGCGCTGCGGGCGGGAGCAGCACCACGGCGTTGACGAGCCATTTTGATATGCGAAAGGAGGAGGTTGTTTTGGTTGGTTGTGTTAAGGTAGGACTAAAATGTAGTAATAGGGGACTTATTGAAGATAAGGCGATGGAAGAGGAAGTACTGTTTTTTTATGCCAAAAGAATTGATTGTTCTGGAAGAAACGGATTGGAGGTTGGGAGAAAAGTCGGACCGGCGGGGCCTGCATGGGTTCCGATTGGCTGGAGCGGCGGGGAAACTTGGCGAAGGATGCGGAAACGGTACGGAGTAGAGTACTCCGTATTGCTATTACGATGTATTTCTGCGTTATGTAGGAAGAGTATTTTGTGTATGAAAATATCAGAGTTAAGTTTCATAGCGTTTAATTTCTAAGTCTCTAGCTTCTTAACACTGCACAGCCTGAAGCCATGCCTACCATGGCCAGCCAGCTTCTCCCTAGATACAGTTCCAAATCCTCTCTAGGCGCCCTGTCAGAAGTGGCACTCACCCCGTGAAAATCCCGATTTTGGAGCATTCCGCTTGAGCAAAACATGGGTGGCCGTAATCTACACCAATATCTGTCCGATAGATGTTCCCTTGGAGCTGGTGATAGGCTCAAGTTCATGCACACACTCCAACCCAAGAGGTCAAACGCCAAGTTTCGATCAGGATACACGCGTCAGAACATATACTGGCGTAACCCACCCAGAGAATCGAAGCTTTCAAGTAAGCAGCTTTCCTGTATAAATTCCAGCTCTCGCAAAATCAACCATTACTTTGGTTGTTAGCTTGCCTAGCAGCTTGCTTCTGCCTCTTCATGGCTTGCTTGTGCGCTTTCCGCGCTTGTTTCCTCGCCTGTATCTGCTCCTTGGCCTTCTTCTTTCTCTTTTCTTTTTTAGCCTTCGGCAGACCATTCAGAGACGGTATCTCTTCTACTTGTTGGTCGGCTCTGTTTTCAGTACTCCCTTGCCCAGGGGCAATTTTGGGGAGGGGCTGTTGTTCACTCGCAGGTGTGCTTTGGAGCTGGGGTTGGGGCAGAGGCTGGGCTTTGGATGCCTGTTGACGAGCCAGCTTGGTGGCTTTCAGCAATGCCATAGCTTTTTCCTTTGCCTCTCTTTCCGCGCGTTCTAGATCATATTTGTCGTTTCCAGCCTGTGGTGCAAAAAAAAAAAAAATCATTAAAAAGAAGCGTTGGGTTACGATCATATAAAGAGATAGGGGATCTGACCAGTCCATGTTTTATAAATCGCCCAGCAGCTTGCTTGTCGACAGTCATAGTCCGCTGCTCAGGAACAGTCTCTACGGCCTTGATCTTTTCGAAGTACTGTCTAACTCGGGTCAATTCTTTAAACACTGGATGCTCCTTTGCATTTACACCCTGGAGGCGCAAATAAGCTGGATGATCGTCAGCATGGGAGCGCATGGAGTACCCGATGGGTAACGATGGATAAATATGGTATGGGAAAGTGAGATATCGTACAAAAAAGCAGGGATTCAATTGTATACGTGATAAGGACATGCAACTTTGCCTTGTCCAACACTGGCATTTTCTGGGTAGTTGAAGCTAGAGGCTGACCCAGGAGGGGCTCGAGGACATCCTCGAGATCATCGATATTGTCCTCCAGCTGCTCTAGAAACGGCGTCAAGTCTGTAGTCTCCATTACAGCTCGGTTGTCATTTTCTGCGACCTTGTTGTCGGGATGGTTATCCTTTGTTGGAGAACAATGAAAGTTTTTGAAAGGCGGGCCTTGGAGACAAGTTGGATTATGTCAGCGGCAATTAGCGCCGAACAGCTTAGACCTGTCAAGCTATGAAACAATACGGCTTGCAGCCAACATTTCTGTTCCTGTTCAATTCTCCTTCGTCTAACATTTAATGTATGCTTATATCAGTTGATAAATGAATGCTATACTTTTCTATTACTACTGGAGTGTTATTAATTGAATAGTGAGCATCGGTTGCGCTTCTCCTTTTACCAAGGCAGTTCGCTCAGTCACAAGAGACCAGTAACGTGCATGTCAAACGCCCCAGAGTCTCACACAGTGTCCGATTTCACCTTACCAGCCAGCAGAAACTGTATGTATATGTTCCGGAACATACTGTTAGAAGATCGAATCTGAAAATTATCCAAAGCAACTGGCCGAGCGTCCTAAAATTCTCGTCGGAGCATCTCTAGATGAAGTGCTCGATAGAACTATAACTACGCCTCCCTCCCCCTCGCGGGACCGATCTCTACTTAATATTCGCCCGACGCAAGCCAAATTTCCACGGTGTGCTAAGCTTTTCGCGATGCGGGTTGGCTTGACTACCTGCCAACTTTTTTCAAGATGCTCTGATATCGTCGGTATACACATAACTTCCCTCCGCCTTTTCCACACACAACAAAAACTGCACAAGGATGGTTCCGCCAATCTTCAACCCACCTTCAAAGAACAGAGAATACCGTCACGAATACATATTATAGGTGTGGGAAATATTGGAGGATTTCTCGCTCACTCATTAGCCGGCGATACAAGGCCTCCACCGATCACACTATTACTGCACAACCAAAAAACACTAGAGCGATGGGAAACGAATAGGCGGCGAATAACCTTGGTTCGGAATGGGCTAGCAGAGCATAGATGGGGGTTCGAAATAAATGTTAAAAGAGACGGCGTTTGGCATTACGTGCCACAGGATTCAAAGCTAGCCCAGGAGCAGAAGAAAGCTGGCGGGTACCCCGAGCGTGATCCGACAGAAGCGGACAATGAAGTTATTGACAATCTGATCGTGGCCTCGAAGGCCACGAGGGTGCGGTGGGTGCTGGAGTCTGTTAAACATCGTCTCACACCGTATTCTACGATTGTATTCGTACATAATGGCCTAGGGGTCCAAGAGCAGGTGAATGAACACGTTTTCCCTGACCCAGAAACCCGCCCCAGCTACGTTTTTGGTGTGATTTCGCACGGGTTATTTAAAATGGATCATTTCGTGATCAAGCATGCGGGAGTCGGGACCTGTTTATTCAGCATCGGATACACAAACCCGCTAGCAAGAGCCAAAACGGAAAATGCTATTACAGAGTATAAACAGAGACAGGAAATGGACCGGGTAGCGGCCAGTCAGGAGCAAACAGAAGAAGAACATCAACGCGAAGGAGAAACACAAGGAAAGCCGGACGAACCCCAAGACAAAGAACAGCTACAACACCAACAAGACCTCCAAGCACACCATGAAGAAACCCAATCAAACTTACCCAAGGAAGTTTGGTCGTCTACCTCTCTCTACATGGTTCGGGTCTTAACCCGCAATACCCAGCTGGTAGCCAGTGCAGTTCCCTCGGACACCTTCTTTCAATACCAACTCGAAAAACTTGTCATAAACTGCATCATCAACCCGCTTACAGTCATCTTTGACTGCTTTAACGGTGACCTCCTCTACAATTACCACATCTCCCGCGTCCAACGACTTCTCCTTCTTGAGATCTCCGCTGTCATCTGTGCCTTGCCAGAACTCCAGGGGGTTCCCGGTATAGAGGCGCGGTTTGCACCAGACCGCCTGCGCACCCTCGCTGTGAGTGTTATGGCGAACACGGCAAAGAATGTCAGTTCTATGTTGCAAGATGTGAGACTGAAAAATCCAACTGAGATAAAGTATATGAATGGCTATATTGTGAAGAGAGGGGAGGAGTTGGGGATCAAGTGTGCATTGAACTATATGATAGTTCAGATGGTTTTGGCTCGAGAGAAAATTAAACTCTCGAAGGAATTTGGAGATATACCAATGGTTATGGGGCCGGAGGTTGCAGGGCGGGCTTAAGCGTAAGGAGGGTTAGGTTTTGCTAGCCATTCCAATATCTGTAGAACTACGTTCTCGTTCGACAGTATGTAGTTACTATCCTTCTACTTTCTTATTTTGATGGTACTGTACGTATAAATGATCCGATTTCGGCGCATACAAAGGATAAAGAGGACTTTCTTCAAATTTAGACCTTTGGCTGTTGTTAATGTCATTATTGCTCTGCAATTAATCTACAGCTGCCAAGGCCGCTTTGCAGAGTTCTAATATCTGCTTCCACCTCATTAGAGTGATTTCAAATTGATGGTCCCCGAGATATTTTCTGTTCCGACGTAATGCTGTTAGCTTCGAGATAGCCACTTCGGCCTCATTAATGTACACACGTATCCAAGTTGCTATGATAGAATTGGTTTTCGTCTCGTCAAAACTTGCTGGTTGGTATCCAAGTATAAAACTGTTCCAATCATCAGGGGTCATATATTTCATGCAGGCAACCACCTCGGTGCGAAAGCAGGGGCCTTTGGCAGTTATTTGGTAGTTTCTGTTATGAGAGACATATCAGCAACATATTTGTTCAAAAAGGTGCAAAGAAAAACAGCTGCAGGATATTTACAAGGTTAGGAGAGGGTGGCTCACTCACCCTAGATATCTCTCAATCTTAAGGTCTTCAATATTTCTGGACGAGAGATCTTTTAGAATAATGTCATCTAGGAACAGATCGTCCCACGCATTCTGGGCGGGGACAAAGCCATCTGTATGATGTGAGCCTTCGCTTTAAATACATAACAAATGGTCGACGGTTGGCTGTGAGTGGATGAACCAATGAAAGAAACCTACAATCAGTCAGAAGAACATCACCGGAGTGGTTTCCATATGAAATGAATATCTCGTCTCCTTTTTCTGATTAGTTTGAATTAGTCGTTAGTGAAATGCATTGTATTTAACCTGGCCCTCGACCGTGTGTGGAGAGAAAGATTGTACCATAAGGCTTGGATGTTTTGAAAGTATAGTAATGTTTGTCAAAAGAAACCTCACACTGGATCATGCATTAGTAATAAATCCAATACAACGAGGAAGGCAATCTTTAGGGATAAGGATCTTACTCACACCCTCCTCATCTATGTGGTTGAAATAATCCCCGAAGGGACATAAAGCCATGGCATCATTGTGGTCTTCGGGAGCCAAGGTTCCATCAGGAATATGATGGAAAGACCTCGTATCTACAACAAGCCAGTGATATGTGTAAAGATCCTTGTCAATATCTCGGAAGACCTTTTTGACGATCTGATATGCTTTTTCAAGCCGCCTTTCCTGCTCTGGTAGGAGGTTTTGATGCTCTGCTTTATACGCATGCTTCATGGGTCTTTTTGCTATTGTGATCCACGATCCGGAGACGGACGGAGGAAGCAATGAAGATAAGGGGCCGGAATCGGATCCTTCTGGGATTCCGCCCTTGAATTGCTCGGGCCAAAGAATGGGCAGAGATTCCTCGAAGTCTTGGCGTGAAGGCCACACAGCACTCCAAGGGGCATACTTCTGTTGGAATTCTTCTGTACAACAGAGGTATGCTGCAAACAATCCTTGGACGGGAATATCATCAGGGAGTTTCTCACGGAATTTCGAGGGTACGCTCTTGGTCGTCAGCATTGCGCTGATTGGAACCCGTACGATCACTTCTCCAGCCTAGAGGAAAGTGTCAGCAGAGGTGAATTTGTCACCATAGGATGAGGATTATGTAGTATGATTTATTTTTATTAATTCTTCTTTGAAAACAAACGGAAGAACGATAAGTACTCCGTAATACATAAGATTTGCAAGTAAATTAAAGGATTGCTGTATGTGACATTTACATCTATCTTCCTTTGGGCTGCAATTCCAACACCCTGGCCAGGGAACCGTGTTGGTGCGACGCCATTGATTTCAATGCCTTGAGATATTGCCCACTCTGTGAACCGTTCATGTTCTGGTCCAGCGGAGCTTGTAGAGCGAATCATATCTGAGGAACGGGAATAAGTCTCTGAGCTTTGGCGATGAAGCATTGAAGCGAGAGTTTGGATCAATGCGGTTAAAGAGACAATGCAAAGCGCAGTATATACATGTTGACATAGCAGTAGGCTGGCAAATGAAACATCCTCATGAAGTTGAATGAAAAGGAACGAGGGCACGAAAGGAGGAAGAAAATGGAATTTCTTTTGGCAGGGCTCTTTTGAGTCACGATGCTGATTATTAAGGCATTTCTCCTGCGCCGCCAAGCCCTATCTCAACCTCAGGGGTTAACCCCTGGCCTTTCTCTTAAACGAGTCCTCCACATTTATATTTACTTTTTGTCAGCTAATGGATAAGATATCTACGTATCGGCATGATATATACTGCAGAAAATTAACCCAAGACAACCATGCCAAACAGCTTCAACGTGCAAGTCCCATATGGGCATCATCCCTTCAAGTTTCTGAACCGGAAGGTTTAACTAGATAGTACACATGGACTACTCCGTAAAGCTGATACGAGCATAGATATTTGATAGGTTACAAGTCGGGAATCTTGTGCATCATTAACTTACAACACCTACAGAGATGATAACTGTAGCTGTCACGTATGCATGTTCCCCTGAGGCAACTGAGCGGGCCGCGTTTATACAATCCTGGATGTTTGGCTCAGGTGGAGGGAACTGACCATGTTGAAATATGGTTGTGGATAGGAACGAGTAAAATGATTGTTTTGAGACTGAGCCAAGTCCAAACTTAATAGAAACTCAACCATGAGGCAATTGTGTACACTGGAATGCTGCAGTTTCTTCGATGGGTTCTCCTGAACTTTTGAGTAAGGCGGATATATAAGAAAGGAACCTGCATGTCGTTTAACAATATTGAACTTTGCATCAGAGCAGATTTTTCTTTTTCTTTTTCTTCTTTTTTTTCCTTTTTTTAAAAAAAGGCGGAATTACCCCGAATTTTGCACTCATAAAGCTGCCTCTTTATGGTTGAAACACTCCTCTCATAAGCACCACCCACCTGTGGCGTACTTGAGCAAATGATCTTTCATTGACATATGCAAGGAGCCTCGCCTCAGATTCAAATGTGCATGTTCCTGAGCGGATATCCGCCTTGCTCAGAGTCAGGGAGGGATTACACAAGAATGTTTGCTTGCTGGCTGCTCCAAATTTCCGGATCGACAATAGCAAAAGAGCATGGAAGGCATATGGAACTGCTGAGGTTGGACTTATAAAACATTGATTTTTCCCCTTTGAAGGCATCAAATTCGGTCCATCCACTCAACCTCAGCAAATCATCCAGCCTTTCCAACAAGCGGCCATTGCCCTAAATCAGTCGTGTAAATACTAAACCAGCCATGTTTCTGGCTACCGCCGCCATGGTTCATGCTCCAGCCCAGGCTGCGACGATAGGCGACATGATGGCTGCAAACGTGTCAGAACTCCGGCGTTAAATGATATCATAATTGAGACCCCAGGTGCAAAACTCCTCCGTTCAGACGCCCTCCAGGCGAGGCAATCGAACGTAAACGATATCCCGCTGCACACACGGCAGTAAAAATGCTGACACCTGGGAAAAGCTCTATACAAAGGCGATTCCCTTAATCCTGATACTTGTTGGACATGCTGTAGGGGTGGAGTAAAATATGACTCCCAGGCACAGCCCTTGACTTTGGGCGAACGGTTAACTGTGGTTCACATTTTTCAGCATGTGTTCCTGAAATGACGGGCGAAAAGGCAGGCACAGATCGTTCAATGTGCCCGTCGAAAAATCAGGGTGGGAAAAGAAAAGCGCACCGGATCTCGAGGAGGACTTTTCATGTTCTCGACCTGGTATGGATATCAAAATTTCCTGTGGCTTAGCCATCAATTACTCGAAGGCTGTCCGGTGATATTTAATTAGTACCAGTAGTAACCATCGCGCTGTGGGAAAGTATACGAATGGCATTGGCGACCCAACAAAGTCACGAGGAAGCAAGTAGGTATTATGACCAAGTTCGCTGATAGATAGAACTATCATGTATGTATGTAGTCTGGAGTAACTACAAGTTGAAGGTCTGTCTGGTTAAATTTGGAAGGCGTTCTAGCTCAAGATCATGTGATTACGGCCATTTCCAGATCCATGAGCTTCCACCCAACATCAACTCAGGTCGGTGATGTTAGCAGAAGCTTGGAGGTGCCTGGATTCAATTGGCGGCCCTTTATCTTGCCATGATAATAGGCTGCTGCGCCTATGTACCCACACAATGCCACACTTCGTGAGGCAAGGAAGGCTAGCTATGCGAGCGTTGCAAACGCGGCGGACATCTCGTGCACATGGACAAATGCTGTTCTCACGGCGATTCTCTGCCCTAAACCGGCCCCCTCCCAACTACCCAGGCCATATTCCACTAACAACTATTGAGCGTGGAGCTCTTGCAATCGGGTCTGCAATTGGGTCTCTACTGAATCCGAGACGGGGAGGTATGTATGTATATATATATATATATATATGAGATACAGTTTATAGCCAATATATACCAGATATTCTAACAGCACCCTCTAATGAAATAAAATAGACCTAATCGCAGCCTTGGGTGAAGCCACCGCCACTCCCTACTTTATCTACCGCCTCCGTGATGCCATGTTGTCCGATCCCACAGGGCGTCGCATCCTCCGCGACCGTCCCCGGATCAACTCCAAAACTCTCTCCGTCGACTACCTCCGCACCCTACCCCCTAACAGCGTCGGAAGAACCTACGTGGGCTGGTTAGATAGAGAAGGAGTTGGCCCTGATACTCGCGCAACGGTCCAATATATCGATGACGAAGAGTGCGCATACGTGATGCAGCGCTATAGAGAATGCCACGACTTCTACCACGCCATCACCGGGCTACCGGTTATGGTTGAAGGGGAAATTGCCTTGAAGACGTTTGAATTTGCAAATACCTTGCTGCCTATGACGGGGCTGAGTATGTTTGCTGTGATGAGATTGAAGCCTGCGGAGCGGGAGCGGTTTTGGAAGTTGCATTTGCCCTGGGCGGTTCGGAGTGGGTTGGCGAGCAAGGAGGTCATAAATGTGTATTGGGAGGAGCAGCTGGAGAGGGATGTTGATGAGCTGCGAGAGGAACTGGGGATCGAGAAACCAGCAGATTTGAGGGAGATAAGGAAGATGATGAGGAGGCAGAAGAAGGCGGCCGAGGAGGCGGCGAAAGCAAAAGCGGGACATTGATCGGTTGATCTCATGTAAGATATATATATACTACCCAAGATGCATTGCTAGTGGACTTTTGGGAGTCAAGTGAGACTATTTCATTTTGTTAATGGGACTATCATGTACACACACCATATCGTCTACTCTGTTTCAATAAATCCCCAGTTCTGGAATTATTTCGGCTTCATTCACCGAGTGTCAGCTTTCATAGTAGCCCAAGATACATCATAATCAAAGGGATATCACATATTTAGAGTACATGCCCACGACACAAAGTTCACCCACTCCCTTCTCCAGCCCACCGTTAAAAAGAAAAATTAAAATAAAAAAGGGGGGTTGTATGATCGTCAATTCGTCAATTCCTTTGCGTTTCATCCTCTGTATGCTTTCTTTTCATCCTTTGTTTGCCAAGTCTCCTCACAAATCCAACAAATCGTCATCGTCATCGTCCCATCCACCTTTCCTCCTACTGATAACGATCTTCTCTTCTTCTTTATTCTCTGCAATCGCATTCAGCAACTCTTTCAGCTGCTCTTCCGTGACTTTGGCCCGCAATTGCCCCGTCCGTGCCAGCATGATAAGTCTATTCTCGATATCTGTCGCTCGATCTTCTTTCACCATTCGAATGCGGCCGAGACGGTCGGCTGCTTCAGGCAGGAGGATTTGAGAAAGGATGGCTTGACGGGCGTCGGCTGAAAAGGGAGTTTTACAAGAGAGAGATTAGATATGTTTGGTATAATTTCAATGTGACCCCGATATATTATGCATTTTGTGTGCTATGGTCCCGCCGTGTCGAGAAGGCGACAGGGGAATTTACGCTGAGCAAGGGATTGGCTGAGATATTCGGGATAGTACCTTCTTGTTGTCTAATGTTTTATATGCGGGGGCACAGGTCAGTAAAACAGCAGTCGGGCTGGATACGAATCTGAGTGTAAAAGGATTATCCATATCCGGAGTAGAACTCACCTCTTTTGCTCCTGGTTGGAGCCTTCACCTGTCCCTCCTCCTCCTCCCCCTCCGCCTCGTCCTGCTTGCGCCTGCAGTTGTGCGAGGCGGGCTTTTCGGATCTTTTGATAAACGCAGCGTTAGCTGATGGCCTCATAAAAAGTGGAGAATTATTTACGCGCAGCCCTGGAGATGCTTGGGCTTTGGATAAATATGGTTGTGTGGTATTGGTGTACCTCCTCGAGCTCAGCATCCGCCATGGTGGGTATATGCTAACGTGACGGGAATTTAGGAAGGATTGTTGACGAGAAAGTAAACAGAACGGATATCCCTGCTGATACGAAGGCTTGGAGGCCGATTGCTGGGTGCGCAGAGAAATAAAAACGGAAGCTGATGAGGAATTGCAGTTTTGCTCAGGCCAATATATTATTACACTGAACTAGGTTTGGTTCGCCCCGCCAAACTTTGACCAACCCAGGGATCCCCGCTATTGTTTAAGGGTCAGACCTCCCGCGACGAGAGCGGGCAAGCTCTGCTAATGAAAGCTACTAGGCTCAGGCGCCAGTGAGCTACCCCTATTGTATGGGCTTTTGCTTATTTCGCTGTGCATGTATTTTTCGCTGGAATTCTCTATTCATTGAATCACGGTGAGAGGTGAAAATGGAATCGAAAAAAATGAATAGGATAATTTAACTGCTGTGTGGTGTGAAAGCATTTTTTCCATCAAAACAGATATAAATATGTATGAGACCGTCAAAGCCGCTGTGTTGTAAATATCAGACAATCGTCCCTTAGCCACTAAGGGCGTCCTTTTTGACGTAGTGGTTAAATCTCACAATATGCAATGATACCCGGCCACCACAACTCCTCCCCTCCATCTCCCAGACGTGGAAGTATTTTCACAACTCATGGTTTTGTATTCTTTTAGTTATTTATTGCGTATTGCGTGTTGCGCCTGAAGCCAGCTCTGTATCAAGAGATACGAAGGTGTCCTCCTGCGCTACGAAGATCCCACGCGTTTGTGGAGCCGCTACTAGTTAAATAACAGCAACTTCTTTTATTTTTGCTGGGGGTTTGCTCTCTTCTATCTCCTCAGCTGCGCGTCCGAAAGTGCGTATATCCTGTGCTCTGCATGGTTGCTGTCTTGAAATTCGGCGTGGGTTATCTGTGCTGCGTAAATTCCTCTGGAGAATACGAGCTACGCGCCATCTTCATAACCGCGTATGGAGGGTTCGTATTGATAACCAATTAGCCAGCAACCCTGGATATATATTCAAAGTCGCTGACGAGGACTTTCTACGTCTGTACAGTTATACAACTTTCGAGGCCAGGCATCCAAAGTAGAGTCAAAAATCCAGCTCGTTTAATGACGAATACCATTTCTTTTTTTGTTTCCTGCAATAAATAATGCCCGATGGGAGACGGATCATCGCGGCTAACAACAGCCTGGGGATGCAGGAAAGGGGACCAGAAGTGTTCTATATAAGCATGGCAATGGAAACATTGCTTCCTCTCGCGAAGGAATCCATTCTAGCACCTACATGCTTTCGGACTTCGTATCTTCATTTCTCTCTCCCTTGAATGTCCCTTTATCCTCAATGTTAAAACTACTTTTCATCATCTGTGCCAGTCTGCTTTTCCCTGATGCTTCTGCTGCATCTTCAGCAAGGCATCACTGCCGATGTCTTCCCCACCAAGCCTGCTGGCCGTCAGTCGAAAGATGGGTCGCCTTTAACACTTCTGTTTCCGGAAGTCTTATTGCCCTCAAACCTGTTGGCTCTGCATGCCATGATCCGAATTTTGACTCATATATTTGCGAGCAGCTAAAGGCGTCAATGATGAATTCGACCTGGAGAGCCTCTCAGCCTGGTATTCACCCGCCCCCATGAGATATTTTATGATTTTTCAATATTCCACCTATTTTTTCTCTCCTTTTTTGTATTTTTTTATTTTTATTTTATTTTATTTTATTTTTTTTTTTTTGGATATATCAGCTTATAATCTACTAAAAGGGGCTGTCCAATGGGTCAACTGGGAATCGAGGCCGAAAACAAACGAGAGCTGCGAGATCGGGGAAAACCGAGAAATCCCCTGCCACCAGGGAAAAATTTCCTTATACTCTCTCATCGCCTACTCGGAAGACCAGATTCGAAAGGCGGTACGGTTTGCTCAAGAACGAAATATTCGCCTGGTCATCAGAAATACCGGCCATGACTTTGCCGGACGATCCACCGCACCCGAATCTTTGCAAATATTTACGCATCTCCTGAAAGACGTGGTGTTTACAGAAAATTTCATTCCGTATGGGAGTCCGGGTGACCAGGAAGGCCAGGGTCCCGCTGTGACAATTGGAGCTGGTGTTCAGCTGGCTGAGCTGTACAAGGAACTTGGCGCAAAAGGGCAGATGGCTGTAGCTGGGTCTGCGCACGGAGTTGGTGCAGCTGGTGGGTATGTCCAAGGAGGGGGCCATAGCATACTCGGCCCGTGGAAAGGGATGGCGTCTGATAACGTGCTACAATTTAGGGTCATTCTTGCTAGCGTAAGTTTATCACTCCATCCCACTCCAAAACAATTCTGAGATATACGGATTAAAGGATGTAACCAATGTTTTCAGGGGCAAATTGTAGTCGCGAACAAACACAAAAACCAAGACCTTTTCTGGGCCCTTCGAGGGGGTGGAGGAGGGACATTTGGTGTTGTGATTGATGTTACCCTTCGGACGTTTCCTGATGTGCCCATTGCAACGGCCCGTATTAACGTGAAACGCGACGTCCCAGATGAGATATATTGGGGAATAGTGAACTCGTCCCTTGGATTTTTGCCAATTATCAGTGGGCATGGTCGATCTGGCTCTTTCACGGGAACACCAAGGGCACCAGTAAGCGATGGATCATCGACCACGGCCAACCTATTTTTGAAATTCAATTTTGTTAACGAAACATCTACAGAAAACATAAAGCGTCTCTTAGCTCCATTAACCCATCAATTGGGCAAAATTTCCGGAGCGCCTATAGAGGCAAACATTACTAGGCATGACAGCATCAGCGGGTTCTATGAATCAGACCTAGGATCGTTCGACATTACAGGTGCAGGCACTTTTCTTGTCTCGCGGCTGATATCCAAACGCTTTCTTGAAAGCCATGGCGGCCCGAAAAAGTTATCAGATGCAATTACTAGTCTGGGGTACAACAACAGTGACACATTCTCCGTCAATTTTGTGGCGGGCGATCAGGTTGCGCGCAACAGTGCAGTCATCGACAGTGCCCTGAACCCAGCGTGGCGGAAGTCTCTAATACACCTATTTTTGACCCGTGGCTGGTACGGGCACAAGGGCTTTAACGAACAGAAAGAGATTCAGGATGACATTACTAGTCGCCAGGGGCCGATCCTTAAATCGTTGGAACCTGGGCGAATGGGAGCGTATCTCAACGAAGCTAACTCGCAGGAGCCGAATTTCCAGCACGAATTCTGGGGCAAAAATTATAGACGTCTACACGCTATTAAAAGGCGCTACGATCCTTTTGATCTGTTCATTACACGTCTGGGTGTGGGCAGCGAGTATTGGGATGACGAAGGGTTATGCAGAGTTTCTGGGCGGTAGAGTGGACCGGGCAAGTTTTACAGACCAGCCCTATTCAAGAAGGACAATTGGATGATGCTAGTATATTTTAAACTCTGGAGGACTTCTTTCGCTTCACGAACTAGATACATTATGAGGATAATATAATGAAATCTAAAAATCATGGACATAGATAATCGGAACATGCGGGTAGCCTATGATCTAATTCAGAAACAATACGGAGTAAAAGGAGAACAATCCCAATCCCAAGCCGCTTAATCAAACACGCTCGTTGCACGATATTATAGTTGCCCTTAGCCACCCACGACACCCTTATATCTCATCACCTGAACCAAATATCTGGGGGTAGAGAGGACTATCATCAATCTCGTTTTGCCTTTTGATCAAGATTTGTTGTCTGAAAAGGGAATTTCATTCACATATGAGCAGAGTTAATCGCCGCATAATAGGGGATTTGATACTCCGAGCCGAGTGGAAGAGGTAATGGTGGTCCCAACAATCGACACTGCTTTGCACAAAGCACATCTTGACAGCTCGGTGCACCTTTTTGGTAATGGCTTGCCTGGGATGATGATGGGAATGACGCCTACTTGGATTATAGAGTATCAGTCCCGGTGACTCTATCTACGGAGTTGGTTTTTTACACCAACAACGCTGTTTTGTTGCTCATATGGGCCACATTCGTGATATTCACCTGCAACTGAACAGGCATTTTAATAGCAAGAAAGCCCATTAACCGGAGGTCTGCTTGTAGCTGTAGAACAGTGCTGAATACTGCTGGGTTGATCCGCTGGCAACCTCCGTATAGATATATATATGTAACCTTGGCAAGAAGGGGATATATTTAATCAGCCCCTTTAATGCTGGGATGCGCTCTTTCATAGGCAGCCTATTGGGCCCAAATCATACGTATATCTACCAACATACGGTCAAGAGAAGAAATAAAAGTGAAAAAGAGCCTTTCTCATGGTTTCAAATGAACCCTGAAAAAATACAAAGAAGCTCAGGAAAGGAAGCTTTTTGAATAAGATCCCCCCGCCTTTTTCTTTTTCTTTTCCTTTTTTTTTCAAAAAAATGTTTTAGAGCAAAATTATTTGAATTGTGAATATATTGTATGGCTAAATAGCTAACTATGCCAGAGCTTCTTTTTGAATATGTGCGTAGTGAAAACCATGGGCGTTTAGGAGCCCATTTAGAGAAAATGGAGCTTGTGACTTCTCGTGAGAAAGCTTCGTGGAAGCGGATCAGCCTGTGCATTTCGGTAAAATGCGAAAGCAAGGGTCTGCTTTATGCTATTTATATACTTTACAGCACTCAAGCATCAATTACACGGCATTATAGAGACTTAGAACCCGAAGCGGGTTCGGGTTTGAATGCGCCAACGATTGAGCTTTCATGCGGCGATAATCCGCCCGCCACCGCCAGAATCAACGTAGTCATAGTCCAGTCTATCCAAAATATCTCCTATAAATTACGGTTCTTTAATGTATCAAGCACATACGACCATAGGGAGTGGAAAACAGGGCTTCCCGTCCGCTCAGCCATACTTAAGCCACTCGCCGGCCGGTTAGTAGTTGGGTGGGTGACCACCAGCGAATCCCGGCTGTCGTATGTTTTTTTGCCCTTTTTACTCCTTTGCTTGACTTTTGGTAGCTTTTAATAGATGCATGGCCTTTTCAAAGGTTCATATCGAGTTCGGTGTCGTGGTTACTCTGACTTGGGAACCCCTTGGTGGTTGCATCGTTCTTTTGTGGACGATGAGCAATGTTGATCACTAGCAGTCGGAGCGCCCAAAAATCAGTAGCGGGAGGACAATATTTTGGATATGTCAAACTCATGATGCTTACAGGTGTCCTTTTTGGTTGGTGTGGTACCGAACAGTTAAACTGCATCTGGCCCGTCGGCCTGAGGAAATAATACTCGCAGGGGTCGATGACAGTAAAAGATCACCCAACCCAATGCAGAAGCACAGGTGGAAGCATAAGAAAATCAGGGAATTTAGCTCAAACTCCATACAAAAAGGGCAAAATAAGAAAAGAAAAAAAAAAGCAAAAAAAGTAAACAAACACATAAATGTAAATAAACACACTGTGGGCGCAAGGGGGGAAAAATAAATTGCGCACCAGCGCCTCAGAAAGCCTCAATTGGAGGCCCTTGAGCATGAATATTCCAATATCATGATGCTATCTAACTGGTGGCTGTTTGCAACTCTAGCGGTTTGCGGGGGTGCTGCGAAAATCCTCCCACCGAGCCAGGATAGTTGGTATTCCCAGCCAGCAGACATCGCCGAGTATAAACCTGGGGAATTGATCCGATCTCGCCAGGTCGAAAGCAAGCTGCAGCCTCTTCTCCCTCTTGGTGGTGAAGTATCTGTGGAAGCTGTATATCAATTTTTATTCCGCACCACGGACAGTTTAGGCGAGCCGGTCGCTGCTGTAACCACTCTCATTGTCCCGCAAAATTCAGATCCCTCAAAACTGCTTGTCTTTCAGAGCGCGTATGATGCCGCGAACGAAAACTGTAGTCCATCGTATACCCTCCGACCTGGATCCGCTCCTGGTGGACTCCTGGGGTTCTTGATGCCAAATAGTACAATATCCCAAGAAATAATATTTGTAAGATAATTTCAGTTTTACTTGTCCAAACGTTATCGTAGTTGCTTGCGCTGACGTTTTCCTCTGACAATTGATAGTTAGCCGCCGCACTGAACCAAGGGTGGTGGGTGGTGGTCACCGATTATGAAGGGCTGGAAGCTCAATTCATCGCCGGCCTGCAATCTGCTTATGCCACGCTCGATTCGGTTCGCGTAGTCCTCACTGAGGGGCGTAAGGTCGGGCTCGCTCTCAATGTCCGATATGTGCTGTGGGGCTACTCTGGAGGCGCATTTGCAAGTGGGTGGGCTGCAGAGCTTCAGCCATCATACGCGCCAGAGTTGCAGTTCACAGGCGCGGCTTTGGGCGGCACTATCGCCAACACAACCTCAGTCATTCTGTCGATTAACAAGGGCATATTCTCAGGTCTCCTATTCAGAGGCCTCTATGGCATTGCCAAAGCATATCCAAATCTCACTGAGTGGATGAATGAGAATATGCTGCTGGACAAGAGGGGCGAATTTTTCAAACACGCCATGAATTGCCAGATTCAGGGAATAGACGGGGGGTTCCATAATATTTTTTCCTATTTTGTTGACGCCGAAAAGTCCATTTATGAGCCTGTTCCCGCATCAGTGCTTGACTGGTCTGGGCAGATGGGGCTTCGCGGGACGCCGACCATGCCGCTGTTCATGTACCATGCCTTCGGGGATGAGATAAGTCCTGTTGAGGACACTGACAAACTGGTTCACAAATATTGCGCTAATGGTGCGACCATTGAGTACCATCGAAATTTGATAGGGGAGCACGTCACCGAAGCCATCATCGGAGCTATCAACGCCTTAGAATGGGTTTCGGATCGGTTGGCGGGGAAATCTGTTCGAAATTTGGGTTCATGCATGACAGAGAATGTGCTCGTAACTAAGATTGGTCCCTCCACCATTCCAATGCTCGGCATGGAATTATTCTCCCTCCTAGGCTCAATTCTAGGTGATGATCTAGGACCCCCGCCATGAGTGAGGTCCGTTCAGGACATTATTTCCCATGTTCTTTGATCCTGTTACGGTAGGGAGCCCGAAGTGCACCACCGAGGTTGAAGATATTTTCAAGCCGTAGGCAATAAGGATGATGGGTGTAGTTCTCCAAATATAGCTATTTGTACCACGTCAGACAATAACTGATGCCATATGTCTAGACGTATGAGGAGGCGCGTGGAAAGGAATTGGTGGGGAACTGTTAATCTGTTATGCTTATAACCCCGTTCTTCCCTTTGAGGAGACCAAAAAATTCCGGTTTTTTTTTTTTTTTTTTTTTTTTTGAGTTTGGGAACTGGAGCTAATCTGCGATTTTGAGGGCCGGTTCCTTATTTTATTAGTTTCGATGTTTAGTGATAGTGTTGTCGAAGACGATGAGATAATGTGGTTTTGTAGATGTCCCCTCTGCTGTTGTGTTTTATTTGGGAATATTCATGTTGCAGGTGCTAGCCAAATTTCCAAATTCAGCTGCTTGGAGTGCTGAAGTGATGTTCGGTAGGATATTATCTGAGCAGATATTGGCTGTCACACTGGCCTTGTAATCTCTGATGAAACGGGTGTATGCAAACGATATCTAACAAAGATTTTTCACATAGCCATGCCATGCAGGCCCTGATAACGCGTTTTGGCTTTGTCTTTCCATTTTTCTAACCCTGGATTATTCAAAGGATCCACAATAAAAGGGCTTAAAAAGTGTTTAGAAAGAATGCTCAGAACCACCATTTTCTTGGTAAATTGGAATTAGGTTGGAAATTTTTTGCTAGATGAGGGATTGTTAGAGTTAGGATAGTTTCATAATCCAGAGGTTGCTGTTTTTGATTGTTGCCATAGGCTACGATGTTGGCGTATTGCAATCAACTAATAGACCTGCATGAGCGAGATGACTCTAATAAAGTATGGAGTAATGAATGGTGTTGTTGAGTGAATTGAGCAGGATATGCCGATCAAGACATGCAGCCTCATCGTTTGTTTACGGAAACGAAACGGCTAGACTGATAAGGTGCAGCACTTCCAGGTTCAATATCCTCTAGCCTGTTGAAGGCTGATTTTTGATTATTCCTGGCATCTCTCATTTGCTGAATCATTAATACTGTTGGTTTCCAGAGCTAGCAGATAAAGATTTGCGAGGAATACCCCGATGGTTCGGGTCCACACAATTGTCGACAAACCAGCTGGCAATTTAGATTAACGACGTCGCGCAGCAAACGGAAGAGGCAGAATGTCGGGTAGAAGAAGTTGCTGCATATGGGCCAAAATTCATTTGCTGTTTGTCCTTCTAAGTTCTTTGTTCCATGACAATGCGCGGTGAGGAGAAGCAAAGCAAAAAAAGAAAGCTGCATCATCTACATTTTGAGGATTTGAGGGCTCAGCAGGCTGGTCACCTGATCGTCCCTGCTGAGTCATCTGATATTCGGCTGAATTTACCGAATCGAGCCCAAACTTTGGCGTGACAGCCTCAAACCCAAGCCCAAAGAGGCAAAATTGGTTAATTACCGCCATCACTGAGACTTTCTTCTGACTCCGCATTCTCCTCTTTTCCCCAAGTCCTCCGTACTCCGTAACGCACCACCAGCTACCAACTACGTGCCTTGTTGTTCGGAACAACCCCTGGAAACATCCGTATAAGCGCTGTGTGGCTTGCGTGTCCCGTTTGCAAGCTAACCCAGCAGCCCCCCAATTTTTACTTCCTTGCTTCCCTTGCTCCACCCTTGCCAACAATAGCCAGCCGCTGTTTCTGCTGCCAATGCAACTAACAGCTAGCCGCGGATGTTCTGTTTCTCCTTTGTGCTTCTCGACCACCTCATCCCCTCCTGCATCTACGCCGCGGGGAAGCACATCTCTGTAACCAGGTCATTGTCCCGAGTTCTTCGCCTAGTTTGAAATACCCCAATGTCGGCCTCAGTGGCTCCACGAATCCACGGATCTTGAAGCAAAACTTGCTTTGTTCCCGGACGATCCATCAAACCAGCCAGCCTCTAGCCCTTTGCAGCTTGCTGGTGATTCGGTCTGTTGGTGGTGAACAACATGGCTGAGTAAGATTTGTTCCTTAACTTCACATGGATATATAGAGACGAAGGCTGCTATCATTCTGGAAATATCCATACCATAGCTAGCCGCTTCTTATTGATTGATTGATTGATTGATTGATTGATTGATTGATTGGTCGATCGATCGGTTTGATACACTACTGACAAATGGGCATCAGGTTAATTTCTATCCACGGATGGGGTTACCCAACACTCCGCGCCTCCTCCGCGTCATCCGATCCTGTGCAGAAACTACGCCCAAATCCCTCAGATGTCCGATCTATTTCACCAAACAAGAAGATCCTCAAGTCCAAGTCAACCAATGCGCTGGCTGACATAGTGGCCGGTTCTGGCGTTCATGGAGTTTCGCCAACCACTCTTGAAGGTCCCTCCGAACATTCCCTCTCTACCCTGCGTGATCCTCGTGTCTCCAGCACATCGGATCTATTGAGTTCAGCCTCATCACCACACCACCCCGATCTGAGCAGTGAGGTGGCGAATCTCAGCGACAAGCTCATCCAGGCCATTAATAACCAGACAGTCTTGGATGACACTTTGGCCGCCACACGCCAGGAGTTGGAACAGGCGCGCCAGCGGGTTCGCGAATTGGAGGAACAAACCCGTCAACACGGGGAGGATATCACCAATGGAGTCCTAGTGAAAAGGATAGATGTGGAAAAGGAGTGGACAAAGCTGAAAGATGAGGCGGCTGAACAACGATCTCAACGTGCGGCTCTGGAAAGAGAGAAGAAAGCCATCGAACTAGAACTCGAAAATCTAACGGCAGCTTTGTTTGAGGAAGCCAATAAGGTGAGATTTATATTCCCCGGGACTCCCGGACGCCCCTATGACATAATCTTACTTTCGTATTGCAGATGGTTGCTGCCGCACAAATGGAACGAGAGAACGTCGAACGGCGAAATGAACAACTTCGAGCGCAAATTAAAGATAATGAAATGCTTCTCGCGTCCCAGCAGGAGCAGCTGAGCGAGTTAAAGGCGGTCATACATAATATGAATACTGATCAGGATGAGATTCACAGTCGAACGGATGCTTCCACCGCACCTTCTTCTCCAGGTGCAGTACACCAACCGATTAGTACCATTAATCGCCTTTTGGAGGCGATGAACCTCTCTCCTACTACCCCCGGCTCTGGAGAAGTCTCGCCTGCTCCCTCTACAAGTTTCTCACACTTAATAAAATCAGTTTGCAGAACGGATATTCAAGCCTTCGAAGATTTTCAAGCCATGCTACAATTAGCTAAAACTTCTAAGCCGCCAAGTAGAGTTGGGAGTGGAACATACGGAGGATTGAATGTAATGGGATTCGGCAACTTCGCGAGCAATAAAGAAACACATCACAGTCACTCGTATTCTAATGGTTCAGCAAGGTCTCTTCCGGGCGTCTCAGGTTCTCCAAGTAGCGCTTCGTCCCCTCGCGAATCACACGCTGCGTTAAAAGAAAGCCGGTTCTACAAACGAGCACTCGCGGAAGATATCGAACCGACACTCAGATTAGATGCCGCGCCGGGAATATCGTGGCTAACCCGCCGTACGGTCCTGAGTAGTATATGTGAAGGAGCCCTTGTCGTGGAGTATATGCCGCCAGTGGCTGTGAAATACTCATTTCCATGTGCACTTTGCGGTGAAGCGAGAAAAGGGGAAGAGAATGCTCGAACTCACCGTTTCCGTACCTCTGACAATGAAAATGCTCAACGATACCCACTATGTACGTTATGCTTGGAGAAATTAAGGTCTTGCTGCGATTTCGTTGGGTACTTACGACTCATCGTGGACGGTCACGTCCGCATTTTGGATGAAGAAGATGAAAAGGAAGCATGGGAGGAGACCGTCCGCCTCCGGGAGCGTATGTTTTGGTCTCGAATCGGGGGAGGGGTCGTTCCCGCTTTCCTGCATTCAAAGAGTTCGGATAAGAATGGTTCCGTCCGCAGCATTGATTCGCCTTATCAAAAATGCGAAGAAAAAATGGAGTCATTGGAAGATCCCTTCACACCTGAGACACAAACAATCCCAGATGGTGTTTCACATGTGGAAAACAGCATGTCTCCTCAAGGCCAGAAGTCCGTTGAGTTTGGAGAGAATAACCGGACCATCGATTCTGTGGTCGAAATTAGCTTGACAAAGAGCACAATTGACGCCACTGAAAATCAACCTCTGGGCGTTCAAAAAAACACTTTGAACGAAACACCTGCCCAAACTACCCTTGACGCTAAAATTCTCTCGCAACCCGAATCGGACTCCAGTCGAGAAGCAACACCATCGAAAACCAGCTCTATAATGGATCCACAATCCAAAGTTACCATTCCTAACACTACCGAGCTTTGAGTACTCGTCTCCGTTATCAAATCTGCTGCGAGAGTTCATTGAATTGTAACTTTCAAGCACCCCCACCATTCTCTTCTTCCTCCGCTTTCGAGTGATCTACCACTTAATGACAATTGTATGTCAGATCCTCAATCGGTTGGGAGTCGTTCTTCGATTCTTCGAGCGCAGTGCGCCTGTACCATTACTTTCATATATATATGCTATATACTCGCTATTTATTTTCGACATATTTCTTTCTACCTTGGCCAACTCAATCGCCCAATTCCCCCGCCAGTGCTTTTAGATTCTGTTTGGCTGCCTGAACTGATGGCCACCCCTTCCTTTCTCCCTTCCAAGAAGGGACACCACTCGATCAACATTTTCCGACGGGGTTGACTGGCTACATTGACTCTTCCTTTACGTCAACGTCTTCGTCTCATCCGTGCTTACCTTATCAATGCTTTTCTAGCGCCCGTTCCATTTCCATTATTCTGCTATCAATCGCGCCCACAAACCTTATGCTTTGACGTTCAACATTTACTCGACTCTTTGAAGATCAACTCCGAACACGTATTCCCTTAAACACTCAGTTGCCTGCCATTGTTTCCGGAGCCGTTCATCACACCTGTCTGACGACTTACTACTCGTTATTCCACGCTTTGCTTTTCTTTGCAAAGCTAGTCATCCCTGACGCCACTTCGTTTCATCTCACTCTTTTTTCCATGCCGGTCACTTCAGGCTTTTTTTGATTTGATGCGGTTTGCGAAACAAGGCTTACTAAAATGAAAACGCAGGGACGAGTTATTGGTGTCGTCTCATACCTAACAATGCAATGCCTATTCTTTCAATATCCAGGCACCATTTTATACACACCCCCCTACGGAGTACATTATAAGTTACTTAACCATCGTCATGTTCCCGTGGTGTAACAGTTTTTTTGCGTTATGTTCATTCAACACAGGTGTGTTTTCTCATTCAGTCCAGTGTTATTTAGTTCTATGATCCTATGCTCTTGTCGATTACTGGCCACACCCTCTCTCTTTATTTTGTGCCTTTTTGATTGTTTTTTCTTTTTTCTTTTTATTTTTGGTAGTTCGGTTTATGAACGGGTTTAGGTCTTTGTTGGGATGGGATATCTTTTGAATTCGCTGTCTTTGTTTCTTTTTTCTTCTTTCCTGCTGGATTTCGCCGTTTCACTGGGAGGTTTAAAGCTCTTTTTTCCTCTTCTATAGTTATAGAGAATAGAAAGGAAGTGGGTGGAAGGCTAGGTGGGTGAATGGTGTGTGCTGTGTGCTGTGGTGGAATGGGAAGATGTGGGAATCGGAAACGCTAGATTTAATGAGGGAATAATTTGAGTGATGTTTATTTTTGCGTCCTATGTGGTGGTTTTGAAGTTTCATGTAGCTTTTATGCCGAAGCCGATCTTGTTGGGTAAGCTTGAGGGCGTGAACCATTCGTTATAAAGTTTTACTTTGCCTCAAACGGGGAGGGCAAAGGAAGAGGTGCGTACTCCGCAGTTCTTCAAAAGATATAGATTTCCCGATTTTATGACAGACTATTAAACACCCAGTAGTAAACACCAGCGCGTACAATGAATGGATAATACATGGAAGGAACAAGATAAAACTCCAGCCCAGAAGCAGATGAGAGAATCAAAGAACAAGAGGCTTTCCACACCCTAAAATAGGCAAGCAACTCAATTACCATTCTTCGTAGTACTTACTCGTCTGTTTCCTCCTCATTTTCTCATGATTTTTCTTCGTTAGTTCACTGCTTAAACTTCTGATGAATATGTCTAATCTGCTCTTCGATATTAACGCTCTGCAAGGGACCACCAGGTGGTGGATGCCCAGGGATATGAGGACCTTGGCTTGGTCCTTGGCCCTCTGGCGCTTGACTTTGGCCTGGTGCAATCTCATACCCAGGGACACCCGGTGGCATTCCACCAATCCCCATACCCGTCGCAGCGCGCTTGATCCTGGCTTCCTCCTCTGGATCTAACGCGCCGCTAGCATCGCCCTCCGGGGCGCCATCTCCAGCGCTCTTGGAATTTTCAGCCGCACTGAGAGATGGATCGAACACGTCCGTCCGCTGGCTAGCCAGGCGCTTAAGGTTATTAAAAACGTCCGCAGTCGAGAGATTTGTAGTTGCGAAGCGGGCTTCGGCCTTTGCGCGCTGTTCTTTCCACCGCGGATCCTGCAGCTCAATGCGCATGTGATGGTCGATTTCGTTAATGGGGATTTGTTGGCGACAGTTAGGGCAGAGGGTCGTTGGAATGGCAGTGGTATTGAGGCGTTTGGCTTGTGCACGGGGCACGTAGTCGGAGCGGATGCGCATGGGCTGTTGGGTGGATCCTTGTTGGGTGGGCGCGGCGCGTGCGGCCGCCTGCGCTGCCTGCGCGCGCTCGCGCTCTTGTTGGCGTTCGCGGATGCGGTCTTCCTCTTCGGAGACGGCAGGGGCAGCCATTGGGGTTGTAGGGTTTGATACAGGTGTGGGGGATTGTGTGGCGAACGGAGATGGTTGTTGCATTTGATGGTCTGCAGGGGCGGGGACGAGGAGGGGAGACTGTGATTGTGTGGCGGTGGGGGGTGAGACGGCTTGTGGGGGCGGATAGGCGTTGTAATAGGTTATTTCTTCATCTGTAGGCATTGCTTCTTCGATGCGCCTGTCGTGAGGCTGCAGAGACATCATTGCTTTTTGCTCTAGCGAGGCCGTCTGGAGATCGTTTAGCGAAGTTGGGGGTGGAAGTTCAGCCTGGTCATCCGCTTCCGTGAAACAAACCGTTTCCACCACGACGAAATCATGCCAGTCGATTTGCGCGTATGCGATCCGCTCTTGTTCCTCCTGCTCCTCCTTCTTTTGTTTCTGTTGTTCCTGGAATTTGACCCACTCTGAGCGTTGTTTTGCTCGATCAAGGATGTGATACTTGTCTTTCACATTTTTCTCTAGCTCCGCTAATCTAGTCAACTTTGAATTAGGGCCATCTGACTCGTCAGCTTGAAGGAGGGATGTGTATTGGTCGACAAGCCGGGTGAAAAACTGGTAGAGGCTGTGCTGCGGTCGGAGGAAGTCAAACTGGAAGTTTCTCGTTTCGCGCTGGGATAGGGCGGTCATAAACGATTTCCCTCTCTTGGCGACAAACAGGGCAGTCAGTTTGACTACTTCAAGATCCAGAGCATTGATATTCGGCATACGCGCAGAGTAATGAAATTCTGGGGGCTGAGCAGGGCCCTTTGGTTTTTCGGGTTCTGCTGCCGCCACCGGTTCTCCGGCTCGACCAGCAGAAACATCAGTCCCCCTTCCAGCCTTGATTTCGCTAAGACGCCATGAGTAGAATGGAGCGTATGCATCGTTCGGGTTCAAGAAGGAAAATTTCGGATTAGATCTTTCTTTTTCGCGGACTCGGTCTACTCGGGAACAGAAGACAGGAATCAGTATATTTCTTGCACGGTGAAAAATTACAACCTAATCCCAATGAAGGGGACCTTACCTTCGAAAACTGGCCCATTACGCGCCACAAATCCAGCTGTTTTCTCAATAATAGCTAGAAAAAAAATCTACGGTCAATACTATCATTCAGGTCAAGGCTCAGGTGGACTGGAAGTACTGACTTCTAATGTCTTTAGGTGGCAGAACAATGCCCTCTGGGGGCTTGCCCACTTCTTCAGGCAAGTCTGATGGCGTCGCAACAGTTCCATTTGCAGCAGACGGTGCCATGATGGACGGTATTGGTATTGCCGGCAGGGAGTGATTGTCATTGCCAGCAGCGAGTTTCGTTGCGGCGGAGGAGCTTTGAAATGCAGGAGAGAGTGAGCTAAGCCCGTTCTGGTGAGGCTCTGCTCACATGATTTTCGAGACACACTAGTCTCGAATAGGATATTCTCGATATTTATGTTTTCATCATTAAAATATAAAACTTAGAAGAGAATATCAATATAAAACGGGATAAGTAAAGTTATTCTAAAAAGGAAACTACATGAAGAGCAATTATTCTACTCATCCCTGCCATAGCTCTGCTGGATGTTCCTACAAGGTGTTAGCATCATCATCGCCTCCAATTTGGTAGCTCCGCCCTACCGTTGTTTAGCGGGAAGTAAACTATCTGGCCACAAGCACCACCGGCGCTAATGGGCAACTCCTGAATTTCCCCCAAATCTGTTCAGCATACTTTGTACAATTAACCTATTACAACTTTCTCCCTGTGTGTGACGGGATATACTCCCATCTTTCTAATACTCTCGTTAATTATTTATTTGTTTTCGTGGTGGTGTCCCCCTGCTCGCGTGTGTACGCCCTTGCTCTGCCCGTTCTTCATGACCTCAGCATTGCGTTGAGTAAAAAACTTCGCAATTACTTTCTTTTCTTTTCATTATTTTAAATACGGGTTTCTTTTCTTTAAACGAATGGTGACTGTCATATTACTATTTAATATCGCTTCGTTCTAGTTGGATTCTCAAATATGACCTCCTCCAAGTCTGCTAGAGGCGGGCTAGAGGTGAAACCCCTCAAGCACAACGGCCGGTCCCCTTCTCGATCTCCCGGTCCTAAGAACCGGAAGAAGAACGTTGTATCTAAGAATCTTGACTACCGATCTGAAGGAGTTGCAGATTATGATGTACTCCAGCTGCCAGTTTCCGATTACAAAATTATGATGATGTTGACCGCTGTTGCTCTTGTGGTTCGGCTGTTCAGGATCTACCAACCAACAAGTGTTGTATTTGATGAAGTACAGTTCGTAACCCCTTACCTCCTCCTAGCCTCTGTCAATTGATATGCGTGTTAATCTTTGGGATTATTCCTCATTTAGTTTCGGCGGATTTGCGACGAAATATATCCAGGGGAAGTTTTTCATGGACGTACATCCCCCGCTTGCGAAATTGCTCATCGCGCTTGTCGGATACTTGGCTGGTTTTCGCGGGGATTTCGACTTCAAGCACATTGGGAAGGATTATCTGGAACCACGCGTTCCATACGTAGCAATGCGCATGCTGCCAGCATTACTAGGGGTCATGTCTGTTCCAACCATGTTTCTTACCTTGAAGGCGTACGGCTGCCGAACATCGACGGCTTCAATGGGCGCATTGCTAGTTACATTTGGTAAGTGTCTGAAATTCGATTTTACGGCGTCAAGCTCACCATGCTGACGTTTGTGCCCCGAAAGAAAATGCGCTTGTTACCCAGTCAAGGTTAATCCTCCTCGATTCACCCCTGATCATATGTACCGCCCTCTCCGCCCTCGCTTTTACAAACTTTACAAATCAGCATGAGCAAGGGCCCTCAAGAGCATTCGGAGCCTCGTGGTGGTTTTGGCTTGCCCTCACAGGCATTTTCTTGGGCGCGACTGTCAGTGTAAAATGGGTTGGGCTCTTTACCATCGCATGGGTCGGAACCTTGACAGTCGTTCAGCTCTGGGTTCTCCTTGGTGACGCTAGAACAGTGACCATAGTAAGTTAAAATACATTACCGCAAGCCTCCTGGCTCTCATTACTGACCGTGTCACCAAAATTAGCGTATATGGTTCAAACACTTCTTTGCGCGAGTATTCTGCCTCATTGTCATTCCCGTTGGGTTCTATATGGCCATGTTTGGGATTCACTTTTTGTGTTTGGTCAACCCTGGCGACGGAGACGGCTTTATGTCGTCTGAATTCCAGTCGACCCTCAACTCCAAAGGAATGCAAGATGTGCCAGCTGATGTAGCATTCGGCTCAAGGGTTTCCATTCGCCATCACAATACTCAAGGCGGGTACTTGCATTCTCACAGCTCTATGTATCCTGGCGGCAGCAAGCAGCAGCAAATCACCTTGTACCCACATAATGATGAAAACAACGTCTGGATCGTGGAGAACGATACTCTGCCATTGGGCGAATACGGAGAAATCGAGGGACCAACGGCCTGGGATAACCTGACTACCAGCAACGTTGTAGATGGATCTGTCATCAGGCTCTATCACATCACCACCCATCGAAGACTTCACTCTCATGATGTACGCCCACCTGTAACCGAAGCGGATTGGCAAAATGAGGTGTCTGCTTATGGGTATGAAGGGTTCCCTGGAGATGCAAACGACCTTTTCCGTGTCGAAATTGTCAAATCGATGTCAGATGGGGATGAAGCCAAGGAACGGGTCCGCACAATCCAAACGAAATTCAAGCTTATCCACTTGATGACTGGATGTGCCCTCTTTTCGCACAAGGTCAAGCTTCCAACATGGGGATTCGAGCAGCAAGAAGTTACCTGTGCCAAAGGTGGCACCTTGCCCAATAGCATTTGGTTTGTTGAACAAAATGACCACCCCATGCTCGGACCGGATGCCGAGAGGGTCAATTACAAGAATCCTGGGTTTCTGGGTAAATTCTGGGAACTTCACAAAGTTATGTGGGCGACGAACGCCGGCCTCGTTGCGTCCCACGCTTGGGATTCCAGACCTCCTTCATGGCCAACTCTTTTGCGTGGTATTAATTTCTGGAGCAGGGATCACCGCCAAATTTACCTAATTGGTAATCCCCTTATTTGGTGGTCGGCGACTGCGGCGATCATTGTTTACGTCATTTTTAAAGCCATTGCCATCCTGCGCTGGCAACGCAGCTATAATGATTATAAAAACGTCACTTTCAAGCGCTTTGATTATGAGATTGGTCAAACGGTTCTAGGGTGGGCTTTCCACTATTTCCCCTTCTACCTTATGGCTCGCCAGCTGTTCCTCCATCACTATTTACCATCTTTATACTTTTCCATCCTTGCTCTCTGTCAGGTCATCGACTACGGCGTAAACAGAGTCAGTCTGTCGGGAATGAGAAGCAAACGTATCATCGGCAAAATATTCATTGTGATCTTCGTTGTTTTGTCGGTCGTGATATTCACCCTTTTCTCGCCATTGACATACGGTAACCCCTGGACTAAAGGTGCATGCCTTAAAGTCAAGCTCCTACCCGCGTGGGACTTCGATTGCAATTTGTTCCATGATGACGTAAGTTTTCCAAAAGTGGAAATTCCGTGACAGCTTTATTTCTCTCCTTCGTTTGGTGACTTCTAACTGGATTGTCTGAGTTTAGTTGACCCAATATGCGACACCAATGAAGTTTGTCAACGGAACTGCACAGCTCGTAACACACGCAACTCCCACTGGCGACCCGGAACAGCAACAGCAGCAGGACGTCGAGAATAAATATGACGATGAGGAGCATGAATATGACGATGAGGAGCATGAATATGACGATGAGGAAATGCTTGCTAACCAAGCGGTAGAAGCATTTGATGCCATGGTAACTCCCGAACAAATGTTGAGCCATACCAACCTCGACTCTGTGGTTTACCGTGACCAGGATGGAAATATCTTAGATGAAGAGCAAGTGGCATTGTTAGAGAAAGAGGGTAATGTTTCTTTTGAAACAAGATACGAAACCAAGACTCGAATAGTCGACGCCCAGGGCCGCGAGGTGGGCGGAGAAGAACTGGCACCCCGCCATCCTGATGTGGAGGGACAGAATCCCGAAACGGCTGGCAAGGCAGGCGGCGCTGGTGAAGTACAAGCTGACAAGCCTGCATCTATACCTGGTGATGAGAAATCCGTAGAAAGGAACGAAGGTATGCCCAAGCCAGCGAGTGAAGGGAACGAGGCTACGAAGAAGGATGAAGCAGATTGATAAGTTAATTTTGTAATATTGGTTTCTTTTCCCCCCTTTCTTCCCTTCATCTGTTTTTTAATTTTCTTTTTCTTTGGTCATAATTTCCGTCGATTAAGTGAGATCTTGTAGAATGTCGTTAAACTACGTGTAGCAGGTTTTGTTTTGCGCATATTTACAACAAAAAAGGTGGGGGTTTAATAATATTTTGGTGAATTATTGACGCTTCCAAGGTTTTCTTTTCTTTTCACATCTCATCCTTTTTGGGGAGTTTGCTGGATTAATGTGTCGAAATAAACTTTATAAAAAGGGGAGCCAGGACACCTATGACATAGAAGATACATAAAGATAAAAAGTAAACCTCGGATGGGAGGGAGATGGGGATTATTGTGTGGAAATGTTGCCAAAATAAATATTTACAAGGACCCTTTTGTTCGAATTGGATTTGTTATAAAAAAAAAGGTCGAAAATGTCCACAACTCGCTCTTCCTTGACTATGAAATACAAATTTTTCGCCTCCCTTGCAGCAAATCGCCGGTTCATTGCGCTCCGTTTGTCTCAATAGTCGTCTTTGCCGTACTTGTTGAACCGGTCATGTAGATCCTAAAACAAACAGTTAGCAAGAATGGAAACGTCATTCCGCCAATCCTATAAATGCATGTGGAGCAGGTCATGGGAAGCATCGCACCTTCGGCAGTGTCACGTTGGGAATGATAACCTCATTCAGGGCGCTGGGTGCATTTTTCAGAGGCTTCGAAGTGTCGCCATGAGGGTGATATTGGTATTTGAAGTTGGCTTTGGTCTCATCGTCTTGTTGCCAGGGCATAGCGGCTTCGCCAATCCGAATGTTGCTTTCTGAAGTGCTAGTTGTGGGAGAGCTGCCAAGGTACCAACCGGCAATACCGAATGCACCAGCCATGACACCGAGAAGGATCTATATCATCAACGGCAAACGGGGCTAATGGTCAGTCAAAATTGGACATATGGACAGATCGGAGAGAGGGAGACATACGTAAAGCTCAGGGTCTCTCTTCGGGGCAGTGTTGAGGCCGGCCTCCTCCACCTTGGATGCGAAGCGGCGAACAGGTCTTATGGAGACGGGCGCTCGGACTGGCTGTCTCAGAGCAGCGCGGCGGGCGAGAGTTGCGGCAATTGACGACATTTTAGTGTGGCATACACCCAACTCCTGGGCTAATTGAATCGAGAGAAGTTTTATTATATAGTAACGGACGGAGTGAGGTGCGAGTAACGATTCTCTTGCTCCTGTTTTGAGGTCGGACGAGGTCGGTTCAGTCAGCTTAGCTAATCTAGTGTCACATGATAACGAATGTTGTCACGTGCTATATGTGCCTTTCCGCTTTGGGCGAGACAGGAGATTCGTCTCTGTGAACATAGTAGAACTGCGACGGCAACCTCACTTCTGCCCCATGGCCTGCTATTGTTGCTGAGGAGACAACACGCTCTCCTTTTCTCATGGTTAATTTCCCTTCGTACGATTCGATTGTTGCGCTGGAGCCCTCTAGTTTCTCTTCGTCTGCAGCCCCATTCCTTTCGTTCCCATACTCGAGGGCAAGGCAAGCCGGAGCCCCTGACTAGCAATCGTACAATCTTTCATCAACACCTCTCCATCCGCCTAAATCCCCTGGCACTATGACGAAGACCTATTCTCTGATTCAGTCGTTTTAAATCCTTCTATATAGCTGCAATGGCTAATCGACCCAATTCTGCTGCTTCCAGTAGCCCCAGCAATCCACAGTTTGGTGCTATGCCTGAAAATGCCACAAACCCCCCCCGACCTGTTTCCTATATCTCAACTCATATGACAGATATAGCCTCGGAAGATGGCGATGCTTCAAGACCTCACACTGCAATTTCCTCCCAGCCAACATGGTCGCAGCCACCGGCCTCTCGGCGGGGTCCCCCCCCGACCAGAAATTCAATGGCTACAACAAATCAAGCGACGAGTCGACCCCCTAGCTCCTCGAGTCGAATGAGCAGGACACACATTCCCTCGCTGACTGCACATGGATTTTTCCGCCCAATGAGTTCACAGAGGTTGCAGGCACAACGCAGCGGAAGACCAATGAACAATAATAATCATCATGCCCATCCCGTCTCGAGTGAAGATGGCATGAGCGATTTTGGCAGCCAGAAACGACGGAGCCTGCTATCAAACCATACAATTCTCCATGCTGGGCCTTCTTCTCACGACAATGAAATCCCCCCGCCATCACGAGGCACTGAATTCACAGACCCCGCTATGCCAGATCGTGGAACGTCAAATGCAAGTCCTACAGGAAATACAACCGTACGAAGTCTTGGTGAGAGTGTTAGGTTACTCCACGATAGATCACAAAAGGCGGCACCGTCACACCTCAACTTAGGGAAAAATTATAATAAGCCCAGTAACCAGCAGGATAATGTGCAGAAGTCGCCCATGTCTTTTCGTTCTGGGTTCCTGATGCCTGCTAAAAATGATGCCCAAGATCGACGTGACTCGAGAAATCATGAAAGACTTTCCTCGGCTGCATCCACTCCAGGTTCCGTGCTACAAAAGGGATTTAAGTCAGAGGACAAACCAAATTTGGGGAAGAACTACGAGTATTTTGCTGGAAACACATTTTTTTGTGCTGGAGGCAGGTTTCAAAATTCCCGGGACAAGCCGGTAAATATCGCGACGGGCATTATGGTGGTATTACCAGCTGCATTGTTCTTCGGATATTCGTAAGTAGAGCTTTTCAATTGGATGTGTAATTCACTGACTTTCCATCCAGGTCTCCGTGGCTGTGGCGCAACGCTTCTCCTGCAATACCTATTATTTTCGCTTACCTTTTCTACATCTGCTTTTCCTCGTTTATCCATGCGTCAGTTGTTGATCCAGGAGTAAGTTTATTACCAGTTTGAAATGTTTAAAATATCGTATATCAATCTAACGTCTGATTTCCAGATTATCCCGAGAAATTTGCACCCAATGCCGCCAGCCGACCCAAACGAGGACCCGCTAACTCCCGGACCTCCTTCCAATGACTGGGTCATGATTAAGCTTGCAACATCAGACGTAGCGGCCATGGATGTGCCGGTGAAGTACTGCAGAACATGCAACATTTGGCGACCCCCGCGCTGTTATCACTGCCGTGTTTGCGACAACTGCGTTGAAACCCTCGATCATCACTGTGTTTGGCTTAATAACTGTGTTGGCCGTCGCAACTATCGTTATTTCTTCACCTTTGTCAGCTCCGCAACGATTATGTCTCTCTTTCTGATGGGAGCAAGTTTGGGACATTGTCTTGGTTACCGTAACCAAGAAGGAATTTCATTCAGTGAAGCCATTGCCAAGTGTCGTGCCCCTTTTGCCATGTTTTTATATGGCCTCCTCGCTGCACCATATCCCGCGTCACTATGGGCATATCACTTCTTCTTAATGAGCAGAGGCGAAACCACCCGGGAATACCTTAATTCCCATAAGTTCCCCAAGGAGGACCGACATAGACCCTTCAGCCAAGGCAACATTTTCAGAAATTGGATTGCTGTGCTTTTGCGGCCCCGTCCCCCAACTTATGTCCAGTTCAAGAAAGGGTACGAGGAAGGAGACCAGCGTCTTGAGGCTGAGAAGCGCAAGTACAAGGCGCGCGACCTGGAGGCACAAAACGGCGAAGGAATGGAAATGCAGGGAGTTCCCAGTGATCCTGCCTCTAATAAACCCACCGATGGTTGATCTATTGGTAATTGATACCCGCCCCTCTTTTTCTCATTTATATCAAACATGTTCTTTTAAAGCGCCGAACCACAAATTTCCGGTGGTACTCATGCAACATCACTGAGGTGAACTGACCCTCCTTTTTCTTTTTATTCCCCCCTTTCTAATTATTATTTTCATTATTATTGCGATTCCCCCCTATACTTCATTGTTCTTTCGAGTGACTCTTATTTCTTATGTCAACCCGTCTTAATTTTTGACCCCCCCCTAGTCCATTTTCTTTTCCAATGTGTCTTCTGAACCTTCGATATGAGCGAGATGGTTGATGGCGTCCGTAGAATCGAAGAAATTAGCTACCATGCCCTTTTTGCTTGATGGATGACTGTTCCTTACTTCCTTACAACCTCATTCACCCCTCGCGGGGTTTACTTGTTATAATCGTTTCTCAACCTGGGGATGCTGATCGGGTTTGTTGGCTCTTTTTCATTCTTCCGCCATACCAGCTACGTTGAGTGTTTGTGTGTTACTATTTTCGGTGCTTGAAAATTTCCCCGTAACCAAAAGATGTATATGGTTAAACTATAGATTCTTTTTTGCGTTTGGAATTTCGAAATCCCAGGTATACCATTTATCGCAGATTTGTTTAAACCTGGCATTGTTTTCTTAGATACTTTTGCCTTTCTGTAGAGAAAAGGCAAACTACAACGCACACGAGGCCGTAGAGACAATAATAGCTACACAAAGAAAGAAAGGACGACATAGAGCCGGGCGGTACCTTGCGATACATGGATAGCCCCTGACCAACAAGCAGGACAACAACTCTCCTTTATTTAACCAAACTCCCAGCCCTTCTCACCCACGACTACCACACCAACACCCAACCCCAACTCCTGAACATATTCGCTGGCAGTACTCATGGTCACTCTACCGTCTCCATTAAATCTACCAAGTGTTTAAGCCATGTAACGCGTTCCATATTTTGGATCTCCAACGCGTAACTAAGATTACTACCTCCGCGTTTCCTCCTCCTTTAGCGCCGAGGCCCGTTCCGTACTAACGAACACGCACCTACACGCAATTTTCCCTTTCATTCATATATCTTCTGCTCCGCGGTTCCTCCCGCTTCCTTTCACCGGCAGGGGGATATTAAAGACGAGGGAAAGAAATACACAATCAGCAATGGCACGCCTCTCGCAGTCATCCGGCATATCTCTTTCCTCCACCGCCTCCTCAGCCCTGGACTCCGATGCAACACTACCAACAGCAATTTCCTCAGAACAACACCTGCTAACGCCCGCAACGAGCCTCTCGGAAGCTTCTAGTATGAATGGTGCTGCTGCAATGGGGCCGGAAAGAAAAGATCTTGTTGAGGAGGAAACTCTAGATACAAGAAGGCGTTCTCGACGCGTCACGCGCTCGTCGCTGGTGATGGCAGTGGGAGGTGCAGTGAGGGAGGAGAGTGGGATTATGAGTGATAATGAGAGAATTACGCGTCATCCGCTACGTTCGAATCCGCCTGAGAAGGTTGGGGTGGCGGGGGGAGTTGTAGTTGATGCGGAGTGGTTGCAGGGGAATATTGCGAAAGAAGAGGAAGGGAAGGAGGCGGAGGAGGCGCAATTGGACAACGATGAGCAAAGCAAGGGTACTACGAAAGAGAGGGGCAAAGCTGATTGTGAAAACGGCGCGCGGAGACGGTCGTCGCGTTTGGTCTTGTTGGAGAAAACGGGTGAGATGATGGGGAGAGCTTCTACAGTGCTTGGGAAGCGTTCACGGGAAGCTATGTTGAAGGGTAAGAATAGGTTGAAAGTTATTAATAGGAGGGCTAGCCTACGACCGAGGAATGCCGTTCGTGAAGCGACTGCTCTTCCAACTACGTCTACGTCTACTGTTGATGGCCCAGCAATGAAGAAACGACGGGTTTCTAAAGGAAATGCGGTGGCTGTGGAAAAGTTATCTGCGGATGCTATTGAAGATGGTGATGCGCAGCCACCCAAACCGAAAACTATGCCATATAAGAGAAAGAAATGGCTATCGCATGGTTTGTATGCGGGGCAAGATCGGTACTTCGATCCCAGACTCACAGAAGAGAAGAACAGGATTAAATTTGAGAAGAAAAATGCGGAGGAGCGAAAGAGGGTGTTTCCCTTGCCCATGTTTGCAGGGAAGAGGTTGATTGAGGATGGCAGAGATTTCAAATTACCTTTCGATATATTCTCACCTCTCCCCGCTGGCCAGCCGAAACCGGATGAGTGGCGGAAGACTAATAAGAGTATGCTACTATCCCGCTCTTCTGTTTTTGTTCCTGGTGCGTTACTGACTAGGGATGATTAGATGTGTTTGTCGGCGATGCAGCGTGTATATGGAAAGCCATCAAGCTTGGCGAGTGCTCGACATGCATGTGCACCCCTGAGTCTGGCTGTGATGAGAATTGCCAGAATCGCTACATGTTTTATGAATGTGATGACAATAACTGCAAGCTGGGCGCTGAAATGTGTGGCAATCGAAGTTTCGAAGGCCTACGCCAACGCACTAAGGTTGGCGGCAAATATAACATTGGTGTTGAAGTTATCAAAACTGCGGATCGTGGATATGGCGTGCGCAGCAATCGGACCTTTGCGCCTAACCAGATCATCGTGGAATATACAGGGGAGATTGTCACGCAGGAGGAGTGTGAAAGGAGGATGAGGACGGTGTATAAGAATAATGAGGTTTGTTTGCCTCAACTTCTTGTTGATATTAAGGGGAGAAAATTTTTCTGGCGTGCTAACTTCGGGATATTTTTTAGTGCTATTATCTAATGTATTTTGATCAAAATATGATCATCGATGCAACTCGAGGCTCCATTGCCCGATTCGTTAATCATTCCTGTGAACCTAACTGTAAGATGGAGAAGTGGACAGTTGCAGGAAAGCCACGCATGGCTCTTTTCGCTGGCGAAAATGGGATCATGACTGGGGAAGAACTGACATATGATTACAACTTCGAGTACGTATTCGCTCTTACCCTATTTACCGCGTTCGATCGTTTACTAACTGTCATACACCTTTTCTCAGCCCATATTCTCAGAAGAATGTACAACAATGCCGCTGCGGCGCACCCACATGTCGTGGCGTGCTTGGGCCCAAGCCTAAAGACTCGAATAAGGCCCGTAACGAGAAGCAGGAAAGTTCCAAACCGCCCAAAGACTCAAAGAATAAGCCCACCTCTAAAAAGGTGGCAGGTAGGAAGCGGAAACAAGAGAAAGTCCTGGACGAATCCTCGACGTCGCGCCTTAACAAACGAAGAAAAGTCCTCAAGCCAGCATCAAAAATACTCAAGGCTGGCATTAAAAAAGCTGTAGCTGGTGCCCGCGCAGCCACCAATTCAAGCAAGAAATCGACAACTAAGGCAAAGCCCAAAACCAAAACTGTTACTCGCACAACTGTCAAGGTCAAATCAGCTCCAGTTAAGAAAACTAAAGTCAGACCCAGGCCAAAAAACACCTCAACAACAAAAGCAGCTACTTCGCACTGGAAGACTCGGAAACCTGCAGTTCAAACTCCACCCCGGGCGCAATTGCAAGGCAACACGAAGCTCAACCGACCGTCCAAAAGGCTAAATTCCATTTCTGCTGCACGCACCGCAAGCAGAACTCCAGCCGCCATGAGACGGTTTCTCGAAGCTGGGAAGAAATCTATTGAAATTGAAGTAGAACCAAAGGCAGCCTCCGAGACTGTGCCTGGGTCTTCGCAAGGTTCAAAGGCAAAGGCAAGCGCTCAGGCAAAGGTTGCCGTGGCTAAGAGGAGAGCTACCATAAACAACTCTAGCCAACAGTCTAAGATTAAAAGTACTGTGAAGAATATCGCCGAGGTGGTGAGGCGGGGTAAAAGATCTGTTTAAACTGAATGAATAGAGTTTGTTTCACGCAGTGATTCTGATACACTCTTGTTTCTCTCTGGTTGTGTTCTTGCGCCTTTTTTGGGTTGTATATTTATTGTTTATTTTGTGTATTGGATATTGGTTCCTGATTTGCATATTGTGTCCTTTCCCTGGCTCTCGAACTAATTGGCCTGCGTTGGTGTTGTATGGTGTTAAATTTCCACCTTTTCACAGTTTGAGTGCTTGTTTAGATGGGCCCAGGAGTTAATCTAGTAATTTAATTTGCATTTTTGTACACTGTATGGTGTATGTCCTGGCTATAAAATTTCCTTCTAATGCCAAATTGAGAACTAGAGTGGATATTTTCAATTATGTCTATTTGGCCCTCTCTACTCCGTATTTTGGGTTCTTTGACAACTTTGCTGCATAGTTTTAAACCACAAAATGGGCCCACAGATTGTCCAGCAAACAACAAATTGGCGGGTTTGATCACAAAGATTCAAAAATCTACTGGGCCAGGCCCCAGGTTCCTCCAGCTAACGGCCAATTAGGTATCGCAGATTCTCACGGGTTTCTGGCAAGGCCTTAGTGACATTCTGAAAGCAGCTGGGACATCCAGCTCTCGGCTGGACTAACCCACGTCTCTCCCGCGCCGGCGTTGATGATATCTGTGGAGAACAGGGAAGACTAGATCTTAGCAATTTTGCGACTGGCAATTTTACGTTTTTCCGTTTTGCACAGCGTTCAACTATCCTAGGGAAAAGCAAGTAACATCGATGGCCCATGGGTGTCTTAGTGCAGAATAGAATGCTATACGAACTGAAGAAAGCAGCCTTACGCCAAACGAAAATGGAAAACACCAGTGACAGACGGCCAAGGTTGAGCTCTGCGTCAGAAGATGGAAGCACCGGCGACTACTACCAGGAGGACAGTGCTCAAGATGGACAAGAGGATGATTCAAGGAAGAGAAAGCGACTCTCCGTACCAACGTATGTTCATTGACGATGGTTGGCGTGAAATGTTCCCCTCTCCGAAAGCATGTTTTGTTTTAGGACTGACAATCGTGACGATTTCATTCCCTCGTGTGCGCAGGAGCTGTGAGTTATGTCGGGCACGAAAAGTCAAGTGCGACCGCGCTGAGCCCAGCTGCGGCTGGTGTGCTCGCAACAGTCGCGTTTGCATCTACAGAGAAAAGCAGCGACCTGGGTTTCGCGCCGGATACGGCCGTGAGCTTGAGCAGAAAATCAATAGGCTTGAAGCTATGCTACAGCTACTGGGACGTCGGCTGGAGCTCCATATTGTTGAGCATAAATATGAACGGGATTCACGACCCCCTCCCCAATTTCAACCTACAGCGAATCAACAAGGACTTACCCTTGATTCCGAGCTTCGTCGCTCGGTTCCAACTGACATTTCGTCACAGGAACTGTCGACCAATTCGGAGAGTCGGCGCCTGAATGGAGCGGGATACGAGAAAATGCAGTGCTCCCGACCATCAAACCCGATCTCTGTACAATCTTTGATGAATGTAAATGTTACAGAAAGCACCGACCAACATGCCTCTTCTGGCACTATTGGTTTAGCTACTGGAGGGGCACGTGAAGCCATTTCCGAGATAGATTTACCGCCGCAAGATACGCTATACACGATCGTTGATTTGTATTTTAAACATGTCAATCCCTGGTGTCCGATTCTTGACCGAAAGGCTACGCTTGACAAACTTTTTGGATCTTCTGTGGCTACTGAAGCTGACCATGTCCTCTTGCATGCTATCGTCCGGATAACACTAAGGTTTTACAAAGATCCGAGTTTGACACCGAAGTGGCGCGAGCAATATCATACCATCTCGAAACAGAAAATTTTGCTGCATGCCTTCGAGCATACCTCCATTGATGAGTTACAAGCGCTTATGATCCTGGCACTGGATGTACTTGGCAAATCATACGGGCCGCAGAGCTGGACTCTGTTGAGCATGATCGTGAGCAATGTCATGCAGTTTGGGCTTGGGACGGAGATGAGAGTGGCTCTTGGGCCGCCTAATTATCACTCGGCCGGCACGCTGCAAGAGTTCGCCCTGCCCCAGCCTACTTCCTGGATTGAAAATGAAGGGCGGAGACGACTTTTTTGGATGACATACATTCTGGATCGATATGCCTGTGTCGATGCGGGATCCGATTTCACGCTAGATGAGCAACAAACGGACCGGCCATTACCTTGCAGATACGATTTATTTTCCAAAAACCAGCCAGTTGAAACGAGGCGGTTCGTTGGCCCCGAAAGGCCAGAAATTACAGTAAACCGCCCCGAAAACCTGGGTAGCTTCTCCTACCATTGCGAAGTTTTGCGGATTCTTAGCCGTATCCACAAATTTCTGCGCAGGCCAATTGATATTGGCTCGCCTGCGGACGTTGAGGAATGGCAAGCTACATACCGCAAATTAGACCGTGAGCTTGATAGGTGGCTATACAATCTACCAGACGATTATAGTCGAATTTCGCAACTCTGTCATTCAAGCCCGACAAGCAGGATATCTAATTGGATCATGCTCCATGCCGCCTTCATCATATCCGTTTTACGTCTACACTCTTGTGCTGCCTATCCAACAGTGCGTTCGCATATCTTCTCCCCGTCATTTAATGCGATGCAACGATGCATTGCCGCGGTTGAGAGCTTACGAGAGATAGTCCAGGATGTCGTTAACACAGGAATGTTGGATCTTCTAGGACCTCATTTCGCCTTTGCGCTGTGGGTGTCAGCGAGGGTGTTGTTGGTCGATGCCTCAGCTATGAATACCGATATTAACGCCAACATCTGGTTTTTCGTGTCAACACTGGAAAAAATGGGGCAGTTTTGGGGTGTCGCCAGGAAATACGCACAGATTCTGGAGCGCATACTGCAAGAATATCAAGAAGCTAAACGTGCCGCGGTTCTGACTCCATCTACACCAGCTTCTTCACATTCTCCCCCATCATTGGGACCAAAATCTCTCACTGATATGCGGCGGTGTGCCTCCCTTTTTCTGAAATTCACTAAGTCTACATGGGACGCAGCTAATTATTCTCCACAGAAACGCATACGACCTTAGCATTCTCCTCGCCCAAAGATCCACCTCGGCCCTCCACCCACCGTCCGTAAAAGTCCCCGCGCCAAACGAGCTCGAATATTACGAAGTTTTTGACTTCTTCAACTATCCGCGCCCATCCGTGGCAGTTGGACACCAACCCCCTCTGCTTACTACAACTAGCACTCCCTCAGAGACACTGGCAAATAATGGCGTGGACAACTGGACACGCCCAAAATCTCATTTTGTCTCGACGAACTTCACCTATTCGCGTTCTGATCCCGACTGGCTCGCCTTCCAACCCCCACAGGATTAAGTATAATCGGCCCTGGAAACGGCTGCTCAGGACATGTAGGAAGCTTTTATTGAAACTAAACCTAATGTGCATTCCCAACTTCTAAGCCTACGTACTAGTGTACTGGTTGCATGCTTTTATGTAAGCCATCGGCAGTTGCCGACGAGCTTACTTGGGATTGAGTTAAAGAGTGGGGAGGTTCTCCCACATGGCCTAACTTTTCTCCCACCCCACTACTGTTCTTACTCGGCATTCCAGGCAGGGCCTTCTGGAGGCGTGTCAGGCAGTTTAAGGTCATATTTTAGCCCGGTTTCTGTACGGACTACGGAGTACCAGCTCCAGCGAAAGCGCACACTAGTGAGACCCGCAGGCAATACTTCGCGAGCCAATCGGCATTTTCTGATGGGATTTTTCTGGAATTTATTTGAGAGCCGATGATATTATTAGGCATGTCGCAGTGGAAAGGAACTACTAGCAATATGTACTGAGTATGTACATGTGCTCATGCTTGACATTTGGGATCTGTGGACGGCCTTTTTAGCCAGGTGCCATAAATTTTGGTAAAAGAACTGGCATGGCAGGTCTCAAGTTGGTCTTCATCACATGTTTATTGTTCGCGCGCGCTGAGCAGACATGGGATATCCATGAACCATGTACTGCACGTACGCATTATGCGCAAGATGAACCTGGCTACTAGTTTCGTGTAAGTTAATCCAACTGGTGCCCGAATTGTTGTTGATAGTTTGATGCGGGGAGCGCGGACAGAGATTTGGTTGCTTGGGCTTGTTTCGGAGTAAGTCGAACCCCGAAAATCATTGGACTAACTTTTTAGTTAACTTATGAAAGGTGTTGGGGAGAATCTAGATAAGGTTTTCTACGGACTGGTGTGCTCTGGTAACTTTTCAGGGCTTCTTCGGGAGTATTCTAGCAATTTTCCGGTCATTAGAATGGAGTATGATGAAGCAATGATTAGATGTTCATAGATAGTCAATTCGAAAGAAAATTTACGGAAAATGAAGAAAATTGGCATTTGTGGTATCTCAAGTTTTGCGTCCATCACTCGATGGGTGCTACATACTGAAAGCTAGCAGAAGAAATTGGTCAACTTCAACGCGCCAAAGAAGCCCAACAAAGAGGAGCCATGGAATACATTCAAGGCTTTCAATTCGCCCAGCCTTTGCACATTTGCACAGCCTTTTCCCATCTCGAAAATTTGCTGGCAGCCTCCTCTTTGGGGATGGCAGGCGTGAACACAGTGCGACCTTCAGTGTTAACGATCTGTAGCTCCTCAAGTCCCTCCCAGACACCAACGGCCAATCCTGCCGCAATTGCAGCGCCCAAAGCTGTTGTTTCGCGCATTGCGGGCCGATGCACCGGAATAGAGATGATATCGGCTTGTGTCTGTTTTGACGGATGTATCGCATGTTATTTACTGCGTGATCTCATCAGGGTAAGTAGGAAGGGCATTATATATAACTCACCTGCATAGTCAAATCGCTATCACACATGCCTCCGTCGACCGCCAATTCCGTCAACTTATGCCCACTGTCCTTCTCCATTGCATCAAGAATGGCCTTAGTTTGGAAACATGTCGCCTCAAGGGTCGCACGAGCCACATGCCCACGATTTGTGAACGTAGTGATCCCAAACATCGTGCCACGCGCGTCATCCATCCAGTAGGGTGCGAACAATCCGCTAAAGGCCGTTACAAACACCAGACCGCCATTGTCCTCAACTGTCTCGGCCAGAGCGCTGATTTCACTGGATTTGTCGATGAAGCCAAAGTTGTTCACCAGGAACTTGACGCTGGACCCGCCAACGGCAATACTCCCTTCAAGTGCATACATAACTTTTCCATTGAAATCGAAGGCGACAGTTGTGAGTAGGCCGTGTTTGGATATGACAGGAGTTTCTCCTATGTTGTAAAGCAGGAAGCAACCAGTGCCGTATGTGTTCTTCGCGAGGCCTGGAGTGAAGCCCTTTTGGCCAACAAGAGCGGCAGATTGGTCACCCAGACAGCCTGTAATAGGGAAGCCCTTGAGGACGGTGGACGCTAGGGAGCCATATCCTTCCGGGTCTGAGGAATGGATTATTTTGGCGAGATGGACTTTCTCAGGATCTAGACGGAAGAACTCGATGAGCTGGTCATCATACTGGCGTGTCGTGATGTTCATAAACATTGTTCGCGAAGTGTTTGAAGGATCAGTGACATAGATATTTCTGTGGGTTCCGCCGTTGAGCTTGTAGACGAGCCATGTGTCAACGGTCCCAAAAGCAAGGGTCCCCTTTTCATACGCTTCTGCTGCCTTGGGTACATTCTCGATGATCCAGAGAAGTTTACCGACAGATGGGTAGGTTGACAATGGAAGCCCACAGAGAGCCTGCAAGTCATTGGCCCCAAGGCGTTTCTTCAACTTGCGAACAAGCGCCTGTGTGCGTGTGTCTGTCCATACAATCGCGTTGTAGAGTGGTTCCCCGGTTTCTTTGTCCCATACCACCGTTGTTTCTCGCTGATTTGTGATGCCGATGGCTTTTATAGCCTTGAGACTGTGACCCTGACTCGCAAATGAAGCCACAGCGCCGTCTATGCATTTCTCAACTGATGATACTATTTCCAAGGGGTCATGTTCGTGCCAGCTGTGAAAGTGCTGATCAGTCTCATTGTTCTACTCTGGGAATATAGATACTTAAAAGAATCAAATTTTTTTCTGGGGGTAAAAAGCCAAACTATGTGGTTCATGTATGATAGTACTGACCCAGGCTGAGGATATATCTGCCGGAACTCCAGTTGATGCGACGCAACGACATCTCCCGCTGAGCTAAAGATGAGAAACCTCGAGCTTGTCGTCCCCTGGTCGATAGAGCCTACGAAAGCTTCGCCGATGCTGCCCATTTTGATTATAGGCAGAAACTATAAGGGTAGTATGAGAGGAGGTGGTGGTTGTTATCACTACTCTATAGATATGAAGGAGGTTTGTTTGCGACCGTTAACAAAACTGCAACAAGGCTCTTTTTCTATAAAGAGACTGACGGACGGCGGCTCTTTGTACTATATACTCCGTCATACTACCTGAGTTAACACCAGGATTATATTACAACTGTTTTTCTCCAAGCCAGCTAGAGTCACACATAGTTCCCCTTCCCCCCCACCAATTCGGCGGGGGTTGATCCAGGATATATAAGCAGCAGTTCACGGGAACTTGGGATAGTTTAGTTAAGTAAGTAAGCTACAGTAGCTTGTGTAAAATCCCCTGCCAGCCACCATCTAACGCTAACTAGCCCGAAGCTAAAGGCAACCTTCCCCTGTCCACAACCACAACCGCAAACACACCCCCATGAACTGGCTTCCGAAGCAGCATCTTTGTCAAAATTCCCTCTATCATGTACTTGGTTCGGTGTCGTACAGGGTAACATCCGGGGATAACAATCCATGTTGCAGCCAAGTAGTCTCGATCAACCTCAGTCCCACCTCTAAAAGCATCCAGTCAAATTGCTGCCGACTCGACTGTATCCTTTCTGCGCCTCTGTGTCTTGCTGATACAATCCGAGTCTGGCCATAACAGGAGCGCGATTAGAGTAACTGCTGGAAAGAAAACTGCATATCCTTAGCCGTATCCTTCGCCGTAGGATGATTGGCACGCTACATATTTGGAATGAACTTGCGGCCATCTCCGTTAATCGCCTTGTCTGCTCGGCCTTGAATGACCGATAGCTCGCAATTTTCTCCCACATACACCGAGTCTTACGTCCTCCATTGCAAGGAGATAGCTAGCTGTCTCAATTTAGGGCGTAGCCGGAAGTGGAATCTGCAAGACCGAGCCCGGCCCTGTGATACGATAGTGGGCTGAAGTCGCAAGTTGTGGCCAATGTCGGAGCACTGGCGGTGTCACGGCTGGTCCGGGGGGGGAGGGGGGGGGTGATTAACCTCAAATTGACCGTTGCTGGACTATCTTTCATGTTCGGTTTCACACGCAATATTTTCGAGAACAAAAAAGAGATGCCGGACTATCACATTCATGCATGTTCTATTTTTCTATAAGTATTCTACTTCACCCCCGTGGGGGAAAAAGCGAACGACGGCCAGCTCCAAAAATATCGGCCGAAGGCACTGCCTTGGTTTTTTCCTATTTTTTTCGGTCCGCTCATCTACTCCATAATAAATCCACCATGGCATCAGTGTCCCCAAAACATCTCCCGGTTGAGACCCAGGTGGAGAAGGGTCCGTATTCTGGGGAAATTCCTAATGGTTCTTACATCCAAGATAAATCAATGCTTGGTGCGGAAGACCACGCTGCCATAACACAGGCGCAGCAGCCTCTATGGTGTCGAATTCGATACAAGCTACGAGAACCGTTTGCTGAGTTTGTTGGCGTTTTTATCATTGTTCTCTTTGGAGATGGATCTGTGGCTCAGGTCATTCTAAGTAATAAAAAGAATGGGGATTACCAATCAATCAGTTGGGGATGGGGGTCAGTATACGCAGCCATGCATTCTTTAACTCCCTACTCAAAACTTTCCCGAAACAGAAAAGCAAAACTAGAACATAAAAATTGGGTATAATATGTGTTGACAAAAATTGACAGCCTTGGTGTGATGCTCGGCGTCTACTGCTCGGGCATATCAGGGGCGCATCTCAACCCAGCTGTCACCCTGGCAAACTGCATATTTCGCAAATTCCCCTGGAGGAAATTCCCTATATATGCCCTCGCCCAGACCCTGGGTGGATTCGTTGCGTCTGGGATTGTCTACGCGAATTACAGATCTGCTATCGATGTCTTTGAGGGCGGCATCGGCATCCGCACCGTAGGCCTCGAAACCTCCTCTGCAGGAATATTCTGTACCTACCCAGTCGACTTCTTGACCAAAACAGGCCAATTTTTCTCCGAAGTCATCGCCAGCGCCATTCTCATGTTCTGCATCTTCGCTTTACTTGACAATGACAACAACGGCGCCCGTAACCTTACACCCTTGGGCTTGTTCTTCGTGATATTTGGTATCGGTGCTTGTTTTGGCTGGGAAACCGGATATGCGATCAACCTTGCCCGGGATTTCGGGCCCCGGTTAATGTCTTATATTGTAGGATATGGCCATGAGGTGTGGTCTGCTGGGAATTATTACTTTTGGGTGTGTTCCCCTTATTCTTATATGCCGAAATACCAGTGACTGTGTGAGCCATCAGGCTTTGGGGGGGAGGGGGGGTTCATATTTCTGCCTCCTCTGTATTTTCACCTGGCACTAACCTTTTATCTCCAGATTCCTATGGTGGCGCCATTCGTTGGATGCACTCTAGGCGGGTTCCTCTATGACGTGCTTCTGTATACAGGGCCGAGCCCGATCAACACCCCGTGGATGGGGTTCGATCGTCTACTGCGACCAACACCGGAGGTATGGTCGAATACAAAGTCGGACACTTATGCTTAGCGAATGACCAAGGCGGGTTCTATACTATGTCTTGTTATTCGGTCACTTTTTACATGATTTATGCGCGAACGAGAGCTTGGCGTTGGGTGACATTTTTTCTGATTGTAACGGAAATGGGGACCGCGTGGAGGGGCTGAGGAGCTGAAGATGTGTGTTGGGAGGATATGCATGATTGCGGATGTCGTGGGCAAACGGTCAAGGGGGGGGGGGGGGGGGGGAAATAAAAGAAGAGGGGAATATTTGTCCCATTTGCGAATGTGCTTCTTTCAGTTCAACTCTACGAGTTGTGCACGTTTTTCTGCTGCAGGTGCGCCATTCGAATTTCCCTATTCCTATTTAAATATGTATATACGACACGCTTTAGCAGGACTAGATATTATATTCGTATGTTTTCTCGTAAATCCCCTTGTTACCGTTAAGATCTATGAGTAACATTTCCGTGATCAACCGTCGAAACCCCCAAACCTCGCCAGCTTGAGGAATTGGAGTCAGATTACCACAAGCAGGAGAAGGAGGAGGGGGCGCGGAGGCTCGATATCCTTCCTAGGTGCGTAGTGTCAAAGAGCAGTGAATCCACTCCACAGCCTATTTCGAGTCATAAATTGGTTTCCCGTTGGACAGGGTACTCCGAATGCCGGTTCGTCATTAACTAAGCTAGGAAATATCGCGGCAGTTTTGATGCACCATCTGCTCAACTTTCTCCTCTTTTCAGGGATGCCAGCTGCTTGAAGGGTAAGTAATGCTAAGCAGCGACTTTGAAGGGTTTGGGCCGCGCGATGGAGGTTAGAGGTGGCCCCCCGCCTCTTGGAACAATTGATGCACTAGCACAAGTCGACAATTAAACCACGGGGGATGGGATGGTCATGATCCCCGATTCATTGATACTAGTTAGCTACATAGGTAACTCGTTACTCCGTAAAGGAATGCCCAGCGTAGCTTTTTTCTACCCTGACACGGGGGACATGATTTCATAGTAGCCGCAGGCAGAGCGTTTGGCGTGTGCCCGGTATCTCGCACCAGCTCAGTGGTCCAAAAATTGATAGTTTCCCGAAAAGGAAATGAGGAAACGACCATTGATTCAACAATTAGCGTCGGCTTTTATTGCTGGCCGTTGTTTGCGAAGCGGCTGTGGCCCGGCCGGTTGCAGATCGACAACAATCACATGGTTGAGGGGACCATGTCCCATTAGTAAGTTCACAGGGCCAATATGCAGGTTTCCAAGCCGCGCCCGCCAGCCAAAGCTAAGCCAAGGCTAAACCAAATTTTAAGACCTGCTAGCCCTCTGCATGCTCTCCCATTGAGACAGCGCCGATGTTGAAGAGGGAATACGGAGTTCTGTACGGAGTAAAGGAGTAAGGAGTCGAGCAATTTCATTCGGGGTCAGAAATGCCGAGGGAGACAGCCAATGGATGACTCAGCGCTCTCGCTCGGGCTGAGATACACCGAGCTGCATCGAAGCTAATCCTAGTTGGGCGTTCAACCAAAAACTGCCCATCAAAATTTTGTTTAAGGTTATTTTCTTTCCCATCGTTTCACGACGACATGTTTATTATTATTGTTTTGCTCCGCTGAGCATTTAGTCAGTTAGTGGACACCTAACGTAACTAACTTAACTAACTTAGTTTGTGCCCGGTGACTAATTTACTTCTACGCCCTTCGCAAAGCTGACTGTTTGCTTGGAGTTTCATCTGTATGCTGACTGGCATGGGGAGGGAAGAGAGGACCCTTCTTTTTGCTTTTCCCATGCTCGACGTCGCGTCATATGGATAGGTGGTGGTCGATGTTAAGGTTCCTTTGTCTATCAACGATGCATGGGCGTGGATGGAGTTGTTGCTCAATATGTATGAGTGCATGTGCGGTGTGAGAGAGCGGGTATCAAACGTTTTAATATGGGGATGGTGGAACCTCATTTTCCTTTTTCAATGATATCATTTTGTTTTATTTTTGACGCCGCAATTGGACTTGATGCCCTTGATTTGTTTTTAACTTTTATTGGGTTTTTTATGCTTCCACATTCCCTTTGTTCTTCTCTTTTAAAAAGAGACCACAGGCCCCTCTCTTCATAAGGTTGCAGATCGTGAAATAACACTGCATGCCCTTTCGTTTACTTCTTAGCCTTTCATCAAATGTGTTAGAAGGTCAAGGGCCTCGTGCGCCTTGTTTTATGTTTAATAGGTCCATGCTGCTGCCCGATACCCACCACCAACACATCTTCGTCTGCGTCCATGACCTCTCCTTTCCATATTTTTGTTATTCATTGTCCCAGTTTCGCATAGACAAATAGAGATAGATTCGTTTTTTCCCCCTTCCATTTTACCTAGAACTGTTCTGCGGCTCAGATATACAGACCCCCTCACCTTATCTCGACCTAATCACCTTCAGAGCGGCTTTCTTTTGACTCTGCGTGACCTCAAATCAAACAAAAGGCAAAAACTCGGACATTTACGACCCAACGAGCTCGCAAACGCCCAACGACTAAAGGGGGAAAAAAAAAGGGGGTGGGGCCAGTCGGACCATCCACATGGCCTCCCGATTCGCATCACGGAGTGTCCTCAGGCCACTTGCCTATGCTTCCATATTCGCTGCCACTGGAGGTATTGCCATTTACACTGTCACATCCAATACCAGCGGCCAGGGCGGGTCGGGAACCAGAACCAAATCACTCTTGCCAAGGGATATACCGCCCAGATTCCCTCAGATAAAGTCGAGAGATGAACAGATATCTAATCTGAGACGGAGTGCGAATAATCTACTCCAAGAAACTAAACGAACAGAACCGAATATAACCCGAGGAGGGGTAAGAGAGGAGGAAAATGAGAGTATATACGACCTCCTCATCATCGGTGCAGGCGCCACAGGCGCAGGTATTGCTCTAGATGCGGCAACCCGCGGGCTGAAAGTAGCGCTTGTCGAGCGAGATGATTTCAGCAGCGGGACGAGCAGCAAAAGCACAAAGCTCGTCCATGGAGGTGTTCGATATCTCGAAAAGGCCATTTTGAACTTGGATTACAACCAATACAAGCTGGTGAAGGAAGCGCTGCACGAGCGGAAATATTTCCTCGATATCGCCCCCCACCTTTCGACATGGCTGCCCACTCTGCTGCCCATTCGCACATGGTGGCAGGCCCCATATCTCTGGGCAGGGACGAAGATGTATGACTTGCTCGCGGGCCACCAGGGGTCGCCGGAAGGGTCGTATTTTCTGACGAAGAATAGAGCCATGGGTGTGTTTCCGACGCTTAATGCAGATGGGATGGTTGGGGCACTGTGTTATTATGATGGCCAGCATAATGATTCGAGAATGAACGTTTCGCTGGCTATGACTGCTGCGCTATATGGCGCTACTGTGGTTAATCACATGGAAGTCACTGGGTTGGAAAAGGATGCCAGTGGAAAGATTTGCGGGGCTCGGGTTCGAGATACCCTGTGTGAGAACGAGGAAGAAAACTTTGAATTTACCGTGCGTGCTAAGGGGATAATTAACGCAACTGGACCTTTTTCGGATGCCATTCAAAAGATGGATGAACCAACGAAGCGGAGTATTGTGGCACCCAGTAGTGGTGTCCATATTGTCCTGCCCGGGTGGCTTGGGCCCCAGAAATTCGGCCTCATCGACCCTTCGTCGGATGGAAGGGTCATTTTTCTCTTGCCATGGGGAGGAAATCTGATTGCCGGGACGACGGATAATCCCTGTGAGGTAGAGCAATCGCCTATCCCTGGGGGAAAGGATATCGACTGGATATTGAACGAGATTCAGGAACAGCTAGCTCCGGAGGTTGACTTGTGCCGGTCTGACGTGTTGTCAGCATGGTCAGGTATACGACCTCTCGTCCTGGACCCAAATTCGAAGAATACAGAATCTCTTGTACGAAGCCACCTGGTCACCGTCTCGAAGTCTGGTCTTCTCACCTGTGCTGGTGGAAAATGGACTACATATCGTGAAATGGCTGAGGATGCCGTTAACAAGGCAATAACCGAGTTCCAATTGAAGCCACAGGGACACCGTCAACACCCTGATATCAGCGGCACTGGTGCTGGCGAGACCACACCACTCCTAGACGGATCCTGCCAAACACACGCTCTACCAGTGATCGGTGCCCACGGGTATTACAAGACGCTATACATCGACCTTATTAAGAAATTCAACCTCGACCCAGAAGTCGCGCAGCACCTGGCACATTCATACGGCGACCGAGCATGGGAAGTCGCCTCTCTCTCCGCCACGTCTGCTTCCTCTTTGGCCTCAGGCATCCCCGCGACCACCACCGCCCCTCTTTCACCCACCTCACACGAACGTCTCTCACCTTCTTACCCATACCTAAAAGCTGAGATCCAATACGCAATCAAGAACGAATACGCAATGACGGCCGCGGACGTGCTTGCGCGGCGCACCCGGTTGGCCTTTTTGGACACTAACGCTGCTCTCCAAGCATTGCCGGGGGTGATAGACCGCATGGGCGATGAGATGAAATGGAGCCGCGCAAGGAGGGAGAGCGAGTGGACTAAAACGATCCACTTTCTTGCAACCATGGGATTACCAGCGGATATGATGAGTGTCACGAGGGAACAGGTTATGGCAGGCAAGGTGGCAGCAAAGATTGGTGAGGATGCTGGGGTGAATACTTGGGCGAAACGTGAGTAGAAACGGAATCCTAACTCTACATTTCTCTTCTACTTTTTTGCTAATTTATTTTGTCTGGCAGAGCCGCAAAAATCATCTGCTGCAACTGATGGCTCTCTCAAGATTAGTTTGAGTCAATAAAACAAACTTAATAGACATAGAACAGGGGCCCCTTGGAATCGTGGGTTACGTCCAAGTATAGAAGCCATCTCCGGCAAATAAGATATCCTTTGATTTTTGAAACATTCATTAAAGTGCATAGCGAGTCTGGTATTTTGTTTGAAATATTCCTGTTAGCAATACATAAAAGCAAAAATGAATAAAATAATCAATAATACAATCAAATTTTCCCATCAAAGTCACCACGACCTCCGTTTCGCAAGCGCTGTGTTTAGAAAATATATATAAATACCTAGGTGGTTCTGTCGCAAGGAGGGTATATTCAGTGGGTAATCTTAGAAACGCAAAATGAAAAAAATATGACCAGAAGATTTGCCGATTGAGATCCAAAAAAAAGAAAGAAAATAGAAAACCTAAGAAAGAAAGATAAAGAGAAAAGAAGAGAGAGAGTAAGAGAGAATTAGTTTCTCAAATGTAGCAGGTAAAACATTGACAAAACCAAACCAGCCCATTCTTCTTCCTGCCGAATATATATGTAATCCGTTCCAAAAAGACAACTCCAAAAAACTCGTACACTTGTTGCTGTTTGAACATTAAGCGCATTTATATACACATCCCCGATAGAGAAAAAGGACAAAAGGGAGACCGGAGGGTAGCAAGAAGGAGTACGATAACAAACTGAAAAAGATGTGAAATACAAATATCCATTTATCCAGTCATTTCGATATCTTTTTTCTCCTCTGGGGAGCTTTGGCGTTCATGGTTTTCGCGAACCGAAGCATCCGGTTCTACAACATCGGTAGCATGTTGACCGTTCTCCGTCGGGGAGACGTGATGGCGAGCAGTCGCATGTTTGTTAGGGTTATTTAAACTGGCTTCCAGGCTCCCAAGCAAATCGACTTCGCCGTCCTCAAAGCGGACAGTGGCACTGCGTGGTTCTGGAGCTGCCACAGTCGAAGCTGACGCCGCGTTTTCTTCCGGAGGGGAATGTTGAGCAGCATCAGGGTTAACGCCGTTGGCTGGGCTATGGGATTTTGTTTGTGGGTCCGAAGTGCCATTTTGATTTTCTGGTGGTACTTCTGGCTCGCTGCCCAGGGCTTCGGAACCGTGGGCCTCTTGGCCGTTAATTGTGGCGTCCTTGCTTGTGTCGGAGAAAGAGGTAGCAGGAACTGGTGGGAGTCCTCCCGGGCTTTGAGAAAGGTTGCGAATCGGGGCGGGGGATTCTGGTTGGGATTGTGGTTCGGACTGTGGTTGGGACTGTAATTGGGATTGGGGCGGTGGAAAGACCTCGTCGCTTGACGGCTTAGTAGTACCATTTGTGGAGGCGGCTGCAAGTGGCAGATCCGGCGAGCTGGACATGTCTCTTGGTGGTATCGCGGCACCATTTTGCGATACCTGTATAGGGAGTGAAGAAGGTTCGGGTATTTCAAGTTTGGGTTCGGTTTTCTCAGGATATGTTGGTGCATGGCCAGTATCTTCATGCTCTGACATAATAACAGTTCCAAGGGACTTCGATTCTGATGCAGATTCTTCTCCCTCGTCGCTATCCTCGCCATCATTTTCATCGTCCTCGTCCTCATCCTCATCTTGTATTCCCGACATAGCATTGGAGTTAGCATCCTGTCCTATACCCGACATCGGCCCGTCCCCGGTAGCATGGGAAGCATCAGTACCGCCGGGGGTGGTATGAGCGATCTCCCCTTCACCAGGCGCAAACATCACCTTCTTCCGCCTGCCCTTCCCAGTACCCTTTGCCTTTCTTTTGGGCGGAGGGTATCTCTTTTTTATTGGCGCAACCATACTAGAATCGGGCTCTGCGACAACAACGCCCTGTGTATCTACCACCCCAACACCTTCAACAACCGTTCCTGGAGCCGGCGATTCTGCAACAACCGTCGCATCGCTATTCTCAGGAATAACCTCAATATTTTCTGTGATTTCTCCTTCTACTTTATGACCTTCAGGTACCCAAGCTTCATATATTGAGACGTTTCCAGTCGTGGGATCGACCTTTTTGAATTTTGTTTTTCTCATTGGCGGCTTAGGTACAGGCTGCACTTCTGTCGCGGTATTTATCACAGCTGATCCGTATAATGACGACAATCCAGGTCTTCTTTTCGCAAGAAATTCCGCTTCAGGTGGCTCCATATGTCGCGGCACCAATGACCACTTTCCTGCAGTAAATGTGCGTTCAAATGGGGGCGCAACAACCGGCTCATCAGGATCTTTGATCTCCTTCTCGTCATCCTCGATCTCAGTGGGCGCAGGTCGAATATACTTGCATCCAGCCCTAGCAGCGCGGAGTAATGCTCGACTCATCGGAGTCAAAAGATGGCTGTCTCTGGGCATCGGTAATTCAGGCAGCGCTTGTGGACCCCCCAACCTAGCATCTGGTTGTTCGTTCTTCGGGGTCTGGTAAACCACGACCGGTTGTCGGACCCATCGCCGGACGGGGAAGCCTTCGAAGACGTCATGGTCCACCTGCCCCGTTCTCGTCCTGTTTGGGGGGTTTTCGGCGAGTGCTTGCGACCGGCGAGAGGATCGGAACTGCAGACCGTACTGTTAGTAGGGTAAGGCAAAGGTGAACCATGTGTTTGAAGTAAAGGGGCTAAATGGATAACATGATTTTCATCGGAGCATTATCTATGTTAAGCGCCGGGTGTAGAGTGTTTTGGCAGAGGAATTGAACTGGAGTCCCATTACCGGAGGCATCACGATTCAACAGTAGAGGCTGGCGGGGCCAGACTCCAGGTTCCAGGGAATAAATGTGCGTAGGTCGACGGTTGGTCTAATTTTATTGTGGCTCTTCCCGCCTGGGATCAATCGATCGCCTTCATATAAATTCACCGCGCATAATCGTCACTGGTTCCTTCGTCCTGCTGAGGTGCGCTCAAGTCACGTCGCGCTAAAAATGGATGGGAAAATTTTTATCACGTGACCACAGCCACCAAGCAGGCGTGGCGAATAGGGGGAGAAGATGAGATTGTCGATTTGCGTATCTCAGTATGTAATAGCGGATGTGGTTCAGAGTAACAAGTTGTTGTGTATAAACACGATACTATTGCTTCTAGTTGCGTAGATTCTTGCGAAATGCGCTGCCGGTATCATAAAATATCAGAGCTGGGATGGCCGTCAAAGTGTCAAAATCACCTTAACCAGAAAAGTAAAAAACAACTTTGACCAACGACAATAAAAAATGAAATAAAAAATGAAAAGCAAGTGAAACAGATAATCTAATATATGTACACAGAGTTACTTCGACTGCGCTTACAGTAGGCAATATAACTCTTCACTTCCACAACTTCACAGTCTCAACGTTGAGTAGTCCGCCGAATCCCAAGTAGAGTTCGCACTTAATCCCAACTGGATAGCAATCAATGTTCAGCGTGAGAATCTCATTAACGTAGAAAGGGTCATATGCTTACCCTGTATCTTTTTGGCGCACAATGCCGCCCGCATTCCCGGTCTCTTTCCCCTAAACAAACAACGACTTTAGCAAATTTTCGTTCCTCATTCCTGTCAAAGGCCCGAAAATAGGACTGTCATCAATCAACGTACCATAGCTTCACCCTCAACAACTAGTTTGTCTAGTTGGTAGAACTGGCTTATTACGGTTTGTCTCTGTGGAGATAAGAATAATCATTAGCACATGTTTTTGCACATGATTCTGAGGAGGACCGTATCCCCGGGGGTCTCCGAATCAGGATGCGGAGCGGCGGGGAGCCAACCTTCATCATGCGCAAATTTTGCAGCCCTTTTTGCATCAATTCCTGTATTTCCCGTTGATCTGTCACCCGCTGGTGCTCTCGAAATGCATCTATCGTTCTTCTCCGCGCATATTCCCGAAAATTATATGCTGCAAATTGCCGTGATTGACGGAGGAGCGACCGAAACTAGTGATACGTAATGATTAGCATATACATTGCCGAAATACAAAAATGTTCGTCCATAACGTGAGATAAATCGACAAGACCAACGGATCAGCCAAAGTGGAGCTGAGCAAAGCTGAGTATTATCATACCAACGACCGAGCCTGAAAGGCGGAATTCGCCTGAGTGACAACAGACATGACAACAGGAGTTATAGACAGAGGTAATTTCAGCAGTTCCTCTGTCCCTTTTGCCTCGACTCGAACAGAAACGCCCTCCCAAGCGTTTAACAAGAATCAGGATATTGGGCGGTGGCGGGATGCGGCGATGGCTTTCTGGCCGCAGTCTCCTGTTCGGAATAAAGTAGTAGCTGGAGCCCTCCAACGCTATTGCAGAGAATATCGGTGGTAATAGCAGTAACAACGATGTCGCATCAGGACAGTTCAATTTAACATTCGCCGGAATCGATGAGGACTGGGGATGCTGATTCTGACTCTGCCGTTTACGCTTTTTTGTACGACCAACTGGTAAAAGAAACAACCGTAACCTTATAGAAAAAGCAACCCGAAGTATATAAAAGTAAAACTTAAAAGAAGTCAGCGTGTAGAGTAAGTGTCATCAGAAGATGTTGTCCCCTCTTTCGGCCGCAGATGCCTGGTGCATCGTCTCGGAAAGCTCCAGATGACGCTAGCCCCAAAAATCTTTTTTTTTTTTTTTGGTTCCTGTCACTTGAAAAGTTGAGGCCGAACTCCGGAACGTTATCCCCGACAACCTCAATCCACAACGGTCTTTCACGGAGGACTACACCTCACTTCACGGAGCTAGCCAAGCGACATGCCCATGTGGCCATTTAAATTTAAATAGCTGTCCTTATTATTCACGATTTCCATTTGCCCGTCCCCATTCATATCTGCTTCGGTTTATTTTGTAATGTTGGAATGATGGAGCAATTGCCAACACCACCCGCGACTCCAGCGGTACGAGCGGATTCCAGTGGATTGACTTCACCAGGAAAATCATACGCGGAGCTTTCAAAGGAGCTAGATAGTGTTTTAGAACGCTATCTCCATTTGCTAGATCGACAGCAACGGCTGCAGGACGAGATTGGCCGAGAATTTTCTTCCGTACGCTTCTCTGAATTCCGAGCCCCTTTAACATATAGCTGGGGGACTTAACCAATTACCTAATTGTAAAATATAAGAGCCAAAATACTAAGTTTATTTGGGTTATAGGGGTTCTTCTCTCTTGTTCGCGCGAATAATTCTTGTCCACCTGGCCGCCGATATGGCGAAGATTACTACGATGAGAGGATGAAGGCAACAAGGAAACTGTACGCTTTTCCGCCCCTATATCCTACCTAATACACAGGCAGTAAGAAGGGATTAATACGATTATATCACGTCTATAGATCAATTATCTTCCCCTCGACAAATCCTGGGAAATGCGAATCCGCCTTGTCAAGCTTGAACCAAACGATTAGCAATCCGTCATTCGCCATCGAAAACGCTTTACTCTCACCTTCTAACACGGAAGAATCGAATTATGACACCAAAGATGGAAATGGCCATAGCGATTCCGACACATCTTCATCTTGTCAAAGCTCTCGCCCAACTAAGCCGGATAAGGTCAAGCAATCCAAGAAGCCGAGTACTAACCAGAAATCCTCCAACCCGATAAACTGGTTTGGAATACTGGTCCCCCCGGCTCTGCGAAGCGCGCAGCAATCGTTTTGTACAGCCCTCGAAGGCCCAATCCCGGCCTTGGCCAGCGTGATTACTGAGATGCGCGAAGTCGAGAGGGATGTAGAGGTACTGAGAAGTCAATTAGCCTCTGCAATAGCTGATAATGATGGAAACGAAAGTGGGAAACAATGTCGCTAAATACAAGATCCGTCTCTGGTTAGAAATATATCATTTGGTCTACATAATACTTCTGAGACACTGTTGTATGTTTCCCACATACGTTTAATGAATGCAATGTCAGTTCAGAGTTAGAGTGATAATCTGACTGTCTCAAGAACACTATTTATCAAGTGTAGGAAGTAAACAGTGGTTGGGTTGGCTCAGTATGAAGGGAATTGTACGCGGCAAATCCTTTCGGTTGTTTAGTGTTGAGAGAGCCCGATGTATATGTGTATATTGTTCAGAATTCGAGGGGGAGGAGTACTGTTGAGGCGTCATCAAGTTTGCTCCTGATCAACAGCTCCAGCGAGAATCGGATTCCAAAAATCGAGTGCTGGTTAGATATGGAATGGGTTATAATCTAAAATATTTTAAAACTAAGGTTTAGATAGATAGAGGGAGCCCGTCTTTCATCACCACCATTTCTCAATCATCGTACTGACTAACCACTCACTCATATCAAACCCGCGTTCATTATATAACCATATCTCTGGCTCACCTGTCGTAGAGTCTCTTACGCATTATTTCAGGGGCGATAGCTTAACAGCCAACCACTCCCTGTAGTACGCATGGAAAGCACATGATTCACACGCCCCACTCTGACGACCAATTCACATGCCCTAGGTTAACTATACGATGCCTTCGCGGAAAAAACGGCTACATATTGTCGCGCTATGTTTTGTGAATCAAAACTCAATCCGGCGTGAAGTCGATGACCTTTTCGAGGTATGCTGCTGGTTTGCCTAACGCACGCCCGTTGTTGCCGTCCTCATCTAACAGGCTCCTAGTACCACAGCAGAATTGTCTCACTTCAATCTGCACCATCTTTTTATAAATATTGCTCCACTTCTCAGCTTAGAGGTCACAATTAGGGGGTTTGCAACACAACTGAGCTTGCAGGTGGTGCATCGTATGTGGTATGTATGGTCGTCGTCCAGGAATGGCAACCTCCTCCCTACCTGGCAAAAACCCCGTTCCTTATCAAGCTGGGTGATGGTGTGCTCTAAGAAGCCAGTTTGCCCACGGGTCAGAACAATCTACTTCTCCCAGTTTGAAGCTGTTGCCATTGCTTTTGCCATTTTCCCATTTTTACGTGTTTAGTAACTGTGAGAATTAACAACACAGCCAAAAAGGAACCGCCTTGGTGACAAAGGGTTTTCTAGTTAACATAAACAGCCAGTTTGACGGTCTCATAGATTAGAGTTTTAAACCCCAAACGCCAGAAAATTCTCGAAGCGGACTATAAAACCACGGCCCACAGGTAAAAGGTTCTACAAAAGCGGCCCCCGCTTGTCACCCTTTTAGACGCCTGGAATTCAATAATGAATCCATCCAGGCTCATCGGTTCATTCTCGAGGTTCCCCCCTTCCCATGTGGGTTATAACGGAACAAAAAAATACCCGTAAATGCTTGGTCTGTCTGTCCTTAGCTGAGAAGTTGTTCATCCTCTTCCCTGGGAACCAGGGCAAAAGCTCTGCATACTGCGTGTAATGCGTCGATTTGCAGTGATGACATCTGTCGTCAAATTATGGGAAAAACAAAAAATTGATATAGATTGGAAAGATATGAGAAATCATTGGGAACAAGCGTTCAACTCTCCACTCCAGCTTCAACAAAATAAGTACTAGGAAATATTCAATCATTCTCGACAGCTGCCGTAAAGCAGTACGTACTATGTCGACAACTATTGATCCACTTTATCCTCCCGACCTCGTACAACTTTCCAATTTTCGTGGATTTCCATTCCCTACACCACGAAATTTACAATTATCCTACATTTGACACAGAAAAACGAGAGAGAAAAGAAAAAGCAACTTCTTCGGGGGAATAGGTCGTTGTAAATTTGTACCTGCAACCGCGGAACGGCCTCTTCCAACACTTGAATTTAAAACATCTGTTTACCGAACCTTCGGAGAAAAGTTGTTTGCAAATGCAAGGCATCTACAGTAAGCCCCTTTATCTGGTCTCTTTTTGGGCCCTCAAAACAATTTATAATTGACAAAACATTGCGCTCACGGCCTTCAATGGCGCTGATGTATAGATATATGGAATCGTGAGAACGGGAGAGTTCCCGTTGGCAATGGTGCGCTAGCAAGAAGCAAAAATATGAACCCTGTTCCCACTACTCCGTACTCCGTTTATTTCTTATTATAGTTCTTTTCATTGGTCTAGTATACAGTGGTTGAGCTAATATTTTGCCAAGGTCGTCAAACAATAATGTCAGACGTGATATTACGAGAAAAGGAAAACACTGATGTCCATAAGCGTCAACTAGCATAATGAAAGATAGCAGTTCAGGGGAAACGTGGAGGAAATGGGAAAGGATGTAGTTGCGTAAAGGAGACATGTCTAAGGCTGAGAAAAACAGATGCTTTTGGGATGTAACAAAGTTCTTGGTTGGGATGGGGGATGTGTGATATGGAATTGCATGTGTAAAACCTCGTGAATCAGCGTCTTTGAAGTAGAAGACAGATGACAGACACGTTTTTCTATAACAAGGAAAATTTATAAAATTCGATTCCCGGATTTCAAGACTATTAATCATGGTTTGAGTGAAGTGGCATCTTCGTAGGCCGTATGCCTTCAATCTTCGCAAGCAGCCATTTTGGTTCACCATTGACGACTTTGATGAGCCCCCTTTTCTTGGTCGGGACGGGTTCACTGCAGCAAATCTTCATCGTAATAGCTGGGGCATCTGGATCTTTTCGGCCCTCGACCTTTGCGAAAGGGTGTCACATGCGGGCTCAAATCTCTCAATCCTGGCAATGCCACCTGCTGTTGGCAGGTGGTTCTTTGACGACATTCTTCCGAGATTCCAGTACTTTTATCTTCCGCAATCTTGAATGGCTGTGCAATATAATACGCTGGAGAAAATCGCTGAAGCGGAGAGCTTGAAGATGACCTAACTTTCCTTCGCCGTGGTGGGAGCGTAAAATTTCCCCACGGCAGGGTGGACGAGATCTGACCCCGCCCCTGAGGCCTTGGAGACGTGCAGCATTTGCGAGGTTTGTGTACGAGAACAGGAGTTGAAGTCAGAGGAATTTTAGATCTGCGTGCCTGGGCAGAAGTAGAGGGGGAAGATTTCATAGATAATGGAGAGTCGGAATTTGCCCCCTTTGCTAATGAGAGTTGTTCAGGAAATCCGTTCACAAGGTTCGATGATGAAAGGGACATATTTTCCCTATAGACTCCAAGGGAAGAAATGTCGTGATGGTCGCGGGCATTGTAGTTGAAATTGGGATCTCCTCTTTTCAATCTGTTTACAGATGGAGAGTCATCATAGTTGTGCATTTCGCATGAGGGTTCATCAGATAACCCATCAAGCCAAGACTGAACGTCAGAAATGGAAGTGTGTTGGAAACTTTGCGCAAGCTTTGTTTCATCCGGGTCCAGCGGAGAGCTTTTGGTGTGACGGGGAGGCAGAGGTACCCTTCTCGGTTTACTTAGGTTAAGATATTGTGGATTAGCTAACCTTGGTGTGCTTGTATGATGAGGAAAGGAGGGAGAATGGAACCCGCTGCTGATGGGTTCATCTGCCATAGGTACCGTTGTCCATCGTGTTCCATTGGGAGACACAACAGAGCGCAGCAGCAAGGGCGATGGCAGTTGATCGTTAAATGAAAAGTGATTGTCTTCTGGAGGGCTCTCTGCGGTTTTGTTGGCGTCGGTATTTTTCGAGTCTGTTCCTCGCGAGCTCGGACAAGTTACTCTCGGTACGCCTAGCCTATATGGGGAAAATGGCGGCTTTGATGTATGCACGTCTGCGTGCAGAGACGTGCTAGCATTCTGGAAGATCTTGCTCATGCGTGCCGAATGGCTGGGCGAGGGAACTGATCTCGCCAGGGGTGCTCGGGACGCTCTCTTCCTTGCTGTATTGGGTGGAGTTTTCCCCCATCTTTGTGGTAGGGTTGCGTTTCGCACTCGCTCATCTGGTGGAGACGACAACAGAGCCGTACTATGACTCCTTAATTGATTCTCATTCCAGCAGTCGTGTTGTTCTGGAAATTCGCAAGTCAGGGAATCACCATCCGTCCTTAAGGCTATACGCCAAAAATTTAAAAAAAATACAAAACTTGAAGAACTTACCGTCCATTGACTCCAGCTGAAAATCCATTGCAGAATCAGTCTTCACAAAACCGCCCGATTCTGCTGAATGGATGATATTTCGGATTTCAGGAATTGGGAGACCTATTTCGTGGGAGAAACCGCAGGGTTAGGGGAGCATATTAAATTGATGACAGCTTTGTTTGCTCTAACCGATTCTTTGATGGCGCCAATATCTATATCTACTATCTTGTAAACAATCAATGGACTATTTATTTGAGAGTGAAAAGCAGCAAACTATTAGAAGGGTTCTGGAGGCGATTCTGGCAGCTGCGATGGAAGAAGCAAAATATCAGCCAGATATCAATCTACTCCCGAGCCAAGGGGTGTAGAAGGAGCATCTATCAACTGGACGACGACGGGCATCACCACTGTATCTCTATATCTATAGCCGTAGCAGTAGTCGTAGTGCAGATTCAATATTCCAATCATAGCCGTTCTTGTTATAAAAAGGGTTTGTCAACCGAAGCTGAACTTTTTCTGTGGTGACAGCAAGTTTGAAGGAGCTAAATCCTACCCTTTTCAACAGTTTCTGTTGGAAGCGGAACCAACAACCCCTTTGGTTGAATGTCAACTCTACTGAGAAATAGTCGACAGTTTCCCAACCGTTTATTCTGCCCGATTCACCGAGTAGCCGACAGACTGGCCATGGTATGATGTTTGATGCAGAATTAATTGCAGGGGCAGTGGATCTGATGCTGGGTGGCCATCCACTGACTTAAGGACCGAAAATATTAGGAACCCTGGAGAACATCTGCCCGCGCTGAGGAAAAGAAAAGACCCATTGACATTTCCAGTCATCTTTAGGGTGGGAAATATGAGTTTGTAAGTATTCAGTGCGCTGTGGAGGGTGACTGTTTCGTGAAAGCCTGTTGGATGCCCTGCAAGACCTCCTACTATGTAAAAGGTTGAATTGATAGGCTGCATCTCATTTTTTAAAATACAACAGTGACCGAGATGGATAAGATAAATGAAAAGCGAACAGATCTTTACAACGCATAATCCTCTCGAATTGTTTTGACTAAAAAGGTACAAGCATCATCATCTCGTTGGGCACACCAGAAACGAAACACGACCCAGGTATCCCTAGGGTTGAATCAACGCTATGAGTGGATGAGGGTATATAAATAGATATGTATACTCGGTACTCCATACTCCATATATGAACGGAGGATAAAACATGAAAACCGAAACATGGTTGGTGGTGACACTGCTGCCAACCACTTCATGAAACCATCTTGGTTGTTTCGAAACAGATCGAGGCAAACGGCTGTTGGTTGCTTCAACTTCCTTGTAACGCTCAGGCAGCTTTTTTTCCCAGTCAACCCTCCAGGCTCCGTCTAGTGGGAAGCCTTTGTCATTTCTTCTCTGCGGATATCCTGAAACACAGCAGTCCAACGCTAAAACTGTGCCAAGTGTAGCTGCGTAGTTACCAAGCCACAAATGAGATCATCAAGAATCGGCTGTCTCCAACAAGTCATCCAGCACCAACAACTGCCGAACAAGAGATTTGCGAAAGAAGCTCCCTCATCCACGATTTTGAGGATGGCATTTTCATCTTGAGACATGGGATAAAAATATCTCCAAGGTCATGCTCTGTTTGTCGTGAGTCTCGATTAACCAAGCGGGGGCCGCCTTCAAGGTGCTTTTTCAACCATCCAATACGATTTAGAAAACTTGACGAGGCTTCATCAGAAAGGATGCGCAGACAGCAAATTTAGAATCGCTGGCTGGCAAGGACACATACGGAGTATATATATAATTCGTGAGAAATTTCGCGAACAGGGATACTCACCAACAATTCAAATAGAATAATGATGCGCAGAGGCGGTGAACGTGTGTTTGACCTCCTGAATTTGAGCAGTGAGGGGCGCCTGAGAACACCCTGTTTATTATGCGCTTCGCTAACACTGACTAACTGGATGTTGAAAAGAAAGAAAAAAGTCTAAATCATGAACCCTGGCACGGGAAGCACCGCTAACCACCAATTACAATTGCTCAAGTCCCCTGCCCCGTGGATCCCATCCCGATACGAGGAGTTGGAAGTCTGAACCATTGTTTCGGATTCCTTCAAGTCCCATCTCGAGAGCGAATGGGATACTCTGGCTGGATCGTGATGGCTGAGGGCGGGAAGAATGCAACATTACATCCTTTTCATTTTACTCTGCACAGAGTATTCTTTTGTTCTTTCTTTTCGTTCTTCAATTCTTTGCTGGCTGTTGTGGTTCAGTTATTTATCAGTCATTCTTTTTTTGTCATGAGAAGGACGACGTTCGTTCTTTTTTGACCCCTTGCTTTCGCCCTCTCTCTTCTCTGCTTCTCCTTGCTTTCTTTAATCGTTTTCGTTTCTTCGTCTGTCTTTCTCGCTGAGCTAGAAGCTCTGCTGCCGCCTCGGTTGGCCAGGCCTCTGAGATATTTACTCCGACGATTATTGTTGAGAAAGCTACGGAGTACAATTGGGACTGCTGTCGCTGGGCCTGGGGCAGTCGCCTTCTTTACAAGGCGGAAAGTGTTTGGTATTTTATTTTTCAAGCCTCTCTTGGAGAATAAATTTGTTCGACCAACGCGAGGTTCTGAGACATCGTGAGTTTGGCATTGGGTGAAGCCGAAAGGTCGCATCAAAAACCCTTCTCCCCCTGGGGCGATTATTACTTGTCACTCAATTCCACTCCTTTCCAAAGGAGCGGATCGTTACCTTTTTGGTAGGTCCTCCCTACTTCCCTTGAGTGTTACGATCAGGAGCACGGAAGGGCAGATACCATCGGCATTGGGCATAATGCTCAACCCCCCTTTCCCATCATCGGTTTTTGTTGCATGAGCCTGATGACCTTATCCCACGTTGTCAACCTCCCATGATTGTGTCCTGGAAGACCCTCAGCGCTGACTACATCTAAGCTGGGTATCAAGACGCTGACTCGTGTTATAAGCGTCGAAAGACGTCCTTTTGTCAACTAGTTCTTACACCCAAAGTGACTTGAAGTCCTACATTGTATTCGTTGCTCTGGTTATTCGCACCTGCTGGCTGGGCAATTTACCTCGAGCGATCATTCTTCCGGTGGCTAGATTGTCACCCCCACTGTCTTTTTCGTTCTTTTTTTTTTTTTTTTTTCGTTCTGGCCTGCATCTCGAAATATCGAATTCAGAGACACCATTTGTGATAAGCCAGCATCTTGTCTTCTTCTTCTTCTTTTTTTTTTTTTTTTTTTTTTTTTTTTTTTTTTTTTTG